>JASANE010022087.1:0-139879 GCA_030248225.1 Trileptium ribeirensis | reverse complement strand
AATTCTGAGGCAAAGTTAACCCTCTTAAGGTCCGTATTAAGTATTTATCAGTTTTTACTGCATCTATGCCTTATTGAACAGCAGATTAATAAATATTTTTTGGTTTTGTAACAAGAATATATTTTTAATGAGTTTTTCCACTGTATGTTAACGTTACAGTTCCTCATTTCTAAGAATTCGTCCCTTGGTATGTCGCCAAGATCCTAATTTAATGTGTTATAAGGTGGAGAATATTGCCTGAATCCTTTAAATGCCTTAAAACCTTTACACAAGTGCAACCATTAAATTTAGCATATATATTAAAATTTACACAAATTGTGTAAAATGTAAAATCATTCAAAAACCAATATATACAAACAACCTGCCTCTCAAATAGAAAAATGTCTCTTTCCGAAGCCTGCGAATTGCTTTGAAATTAGTTATAGCCATAAAATGACTGGGATTTTTGTGATGTTTAATATTACTCTGGTTGCAACTACATATCATATCAAACATAATTAAGCCCACTAGTAATCACTGCACGTAGTAACAAACATAGGCCATAAATTTGACACGATGCTCGCAAGACAGTTTCTAGTTACCCAACGCGTTAAAATCAAAAAGTGCAAAAATCATTTTTCAAACGAGCACAGAATGTGCTTTGGTAAGTGTTGCACCGGGTGAGAGGAGTTTACTGTAACAGAATATTAGCTATGCAAAATATTATTTGTTCTGATTACAATAATAATATCTCATTATAGATATTCGGGAAAAAATTTGCCCGAAATTTAATGGTGTCCAATAATACGTAAGGTTAACTCTTTCATGATTTAATTTTTGCGTCGTGCGATGTTCGACAAACTCAAGCTTACAACAGAGATCGAACCCGGGATGTACGAATGATAGTCGTGTACGCAAACCACAGAGCTATCTAAAGGCTTTTTCTTGGTTTCGTAGGGGGTAGACCAATGCCTCAAAGGGTGGGTAGCACCCGTGAACTTCAGCTTCTGCATGTATGTGGGCTTCTAATTCATGGGAAAGCCGTTTTAAGCACACAGATTTGTGATTTTTACACTTTGAACAATGCAAGGAAGCAGAAACCACTGACTGTATATTAAGCCAACTAAGTAATCGTGGTCCATGCTGCTTAGTTAAGTTTTTCGTGTCGTAAGATATGTCAAAAAGCATAACTAACTGCTACTATTATTAACTTTTCATGCAGCCACCTATTTTTCAAAATCTAGTGCGACGTCCACGGTTCGGCGTGTTGTAGAAGAAAACATATCCAGTCGAGAAATTCGATTTAGAAATAACCTTTTTGCGGTCTTGATTTTTGAAAAATAAAGACTACTGAGAGTGCTAGCTTTATGAATTAAAACGTGCCTTTGCAGCTAAGCTTTGTTGTAAATATAATTTATTGAGGTTGGGGGAAATTTCTATATTTTTACATGTGTTAAATTTCATTATGTTTGTATTGTTGGGTAGCAGTTAAACAAGCCCTGATTTAAGGTTTTAAAAGCCTACACATTACTGTTAGCTTGATAACGATTTAACTCATTTTACCAAATATTTACTAATTATCCGTCTTTATATGACCTATTTACGGTTCTAAAATCAATGTACCGAAAAATCTCTAAAAATGCATTTTATGTCGAAATGTTTCTAAATTTGCTTCATCTATTAACGGACACGGTTGTGTAGTCGTACGTATTTCCACTAAGCATGTGTCCTTATAAGTAACAATGGTATAGTAATTTATGTAGATTTTATTCACCATTTATATAGTATATTACCTCAACCGTTCACTTGTTTTTAGCTAATCTTAATGTAACTTGTGTTGTTATACATAGCTGTTTATTGATTTGTCCTGTTCGTTTCAAATATTGTTCGGAAAATATGAACGCATAAGATTTTAAATGATGTTATATTGCTTTCTAGCGTCTATTAAATTTCGGCACATCGCCAAAACACGATGCAGGTATTACACGTCTTACAGCAACAACATCAAGCCAACATACCGTCGTGTCAAAAGGCACTGCCTGCCAATCGTCATTGCAAGCAGCGACGCATTCGTCTCGCAAAAGCAGCTACCCAGCGACATTTGCAAAAGGTCATATTTGTTTTGTTATAGTAGATGTTTCAACTTCCTATTTGTTTACGAAACATATTAATGCCACATGGTTTTGGGGGGTGTTTGGTGTTTTGTTTTGGGTTTTTTGGGTTGTGTTTTTTGTGGGTTTGGTTTTGTGTGTTTTGGTTGGTGTTTTTTTGGTTTGTTGGTGGTTTTTGTTTTTTTTGTTATATGTTTGGGTTTGTGTTTGGTTGGTTTTTATGTTGATTGGTTGTGTTTGTTGGGTGTTGTGTGGTTTTTTGGTTGTGGCTTTTTGGGTTTTTTGGTGGTTTGGTTTTTTTTTTTTTGGGGGGGGGTTCGTTTGGGTGTGGTTTGGTTTTTGTTTGGTTGGTTTGATGTTCTGTTGGTTTTTTTGCTTGGCTTTTTTGTTTCTTGGGTTTTTTTTTTTGGTGTTTCTGGTTTTTTTTGGTGTGTTTGGGTCTCTGGGTTGGTTTTATTTTTTTTTTTTCTGTGGTCTGGGGTGTGTTTATTTTGGGTTGCTGTTGGGGGGTTTTGTTTTTGTGGTTGTTTCGGGTTTGGTTGTTTTGTTTTGTGGTTATATATGGGTGTTTTTTGTTTTGTTTTTTTTTGTTTCTTGTGTGTTTTGTTTTTTTCTGTTTTTTTTTTTTCTTTCCTCTTTTTTTTTTTTTTTCTATTTTCTTTTGAAGACATTCAAGTGACACAGTAGCACCAAAAGTTTGATTTATACCTTTTGCAAACGGCAACACACAAATCATCACGTACACATGGCCTATGGACTGTTGTTTTAGATAATGAGTGTTTATTACGTCAACATATTTCTTTCAAAGTCGAGACTTAAATTTTGCACTACCGTAGGACCCGTTGGTGTTACTTTGATCAGTGGGGAGAACCAAAAACAATACCTTTATTAGCTCAGAAAGCTCTGTTTGGAAATTCGAAATTCGATAAGCGCCGGTTATCTTCACTCGCTCCCTTTTCAATCGCAGCGTAAGCTGGTATTAATAATTAGATGCTGCGCTTATATAGCTTACCATCACATTAATTTACAAATGTATGCGACAGTTGCCTAAGTAAAACTGGGAAATTCATTGGACAGCTACACGGATTTGGCGACAAACTTGAAAATTGTGTTGTCTTTTTTCACCAGCAATAATTGGTCTAGAAGTGGCCATATTAATTTTTCTGACACATAGATCAATTCAATGAATAGTTAAAAAACAAAGTGTATACAATTTTGGATTTAAAGTATTGGATTTGGTCGGGTAATTCCGCTATCTATATAACTTCGTCAGTTCAAGTACATCTATGTTTATGATGTTTTTCAACGGCTTAAACCTTCGAGTCATCTTTATGCAACTTCACATGAAAATGGTTGGCTTTGGTATGATGTCAAGTCCCCCTCAATGCATCGCGTCAAGCTTTTTGCCATATGGTGATTGTATAAAGCTACGACCCTCTAGTTACGGCACTAGTTAATATTATCTAAAGAAAAATATAGGAAATTTTCTTCGCTTGTCATGTATGGCGGTGTTCCAGAGTGACCTCGGAATTACTACGTACTCTAAAATCAATGTTAACGTTTCAGAAATTTTCTACTTTTTGTTCGTTTTAGGAAGATATATGAAAAGGACCCATAGATTTGATATGTCATTAAAATAGCCATAGTGTTGCCATTAAAATATTACCGGTGTATCATTGCTGTGGTAGAACATCAAACCAACTCAAGAGCTGAATGAGGAACGTCTAATTACCACTACGCGCAGAGTAGCCAGACTCGCTCCGTTTCCCCTCGCATTGAGTGTTAGGAGTAAAATTGATTTTAATAATCCAAATCTTCGAGTGGGGGGTCCAAATAATACGCCAATAATAGCGCAGTCGAATGCGCGTAAAATTGTATTGCGCACATGCAACAGCGCCTAACCGTAAACGTTACAGACGCATTGTTATCCGTAACTATTTATTAATGTATATTTTGGTGCGCGTAACTTTCAAGTTATGCACAGTTATACTCGCATAACTTATATATCATGTGCAATATATCGTGAATAACTGAAAATTTACGGGCGTCTTAATGCGAGTAAAGCCTACGCGCACTTATTTGCTCGAGAAGTGTAAATTACACGCGGATTAGTGCTCGTCATAGTTAAGCACACTTATATGTGTAGGACCAAATTTTGCCCCACTCTGCGTGCATTATTCTGTGAAACGCGCACAATAGCGCATCGGCTGGTAGTTTAACGTCAAATATAACAGCTTTATGTGTTCTGTGAAGTTCAACCGGAATAGGTCAATCGGGAGAGCGTCTGCTTACGGACCCCAACCGGAAGATTGTGGGTTTAATTTCTACCCCAGAAAAACTTTTCAGCTGACTGATTTCGCATCTTTTCATCGTCAAAGACCTATCGCTAGGTGTAAAAGAAAAATATGTTACCTAACATGCAGGTCGTACAGGAAAATTGAAATTCCACTGCCGTCTTGCCGAAGCTAAAATCCAAAGCCTGCGCTCTAACATAAGTACCTACCAAATTCTATGCAGGTTAATTACGTGTAGATTATTACTAAAATAAAATGTACATTAAAAATCTATGAAAAATATAAACTTCAATGGTAACGCTCCGGTCATTTTAATTGCATATCAATACCGTAGAACACTTTATTTCTTCCTCCAATGACCAAGAAGACAAAAACTTTTGAAATTTAAAAATCACATATTTTAAGCATAGTTAAAATTTGGAAGGTAATTTTTAACGTAGTAGGCCAAAGACTTCCCTTATTTGATATATCCCACGCAAATACAATTTCTTTCATAGCAATCCCGAATATCTGCAGATGCATTCCAATGACCTACATATACATGTTAATAAACTGGCGAAATTGCACTATAGTTGGCGCCAACATTTACCAAATTCTGCTTCGGGGCCGTACTGGACAGGTAATAACACAACTAATGTGGATTAAAATAATGAAACCAAAGTGTTAGTGGATTAAGAAACCCATTCCATCGTTCACTGCCATCAAACAAAAACTTTCTTTGCAAAAATTTTAACTTTTTTGGTGTATTTTTTAAACTTTAGCCCATAGTTCGAAAAATTTGCTCTCAGTCAAAAATGCATAACGCCAAAGTTGTAAAATGAGAGGACTCTGTTTTTGATCTGATGTGAAATTTAGACACGGAATCAATGGAGCAGCGCATACAAAGTGCTAGGTGATCAACACATTTCATTGCGCGCCGAATAAAATAATTTGAGAAAATCCATCGATCTAGTGAGGAGTTATGCGACGAAAAGACGGTAAAAAAAAGAATTATTTGCCAGTTAGATGCATTTTGAGGAAATTACACTCGCTCCATTTCAAACATAGAAGATAACATTTCTTGGTTTTACTTGGTCGGTAATCGTATATGGAACTGTTTCAAAGCGAGATTTTGTACGTGCAGCTGTAATCAAGTCATATTCTGAAACTTCGGAACAGTGCGAAAGTTTAATCATTCCGCGAAAAGTACTGTTAATTCAAGTGACATGCAGTACATACGGGCTAGTGTTAAATCCATGCTGACGATAAATTTAAATATTACTAGATTCCTGAAAATACAATAAAGCGAAGTGCGCGGCAGATGGAAGCTCATCTATCGACAATTCCGTCATTTTATCGCCTCATAGAAGAGGATCCAACGACCGTTGTGCAAGGTGATGCTGGGTTTATGGGGCGTGGTATCTTTGCAGCAAAGACAATTATGCCAAACGACGTCGTTGTAGCCTATCGAGGCGAAATTATGCTTCAAGAAGAAGGTGTTGTGCGCGAAGGATTATACAATCGCGGTATAAATGGGACAGAGGCAGGTTACATGTTTTTCTACGAATACCGTGGAGTAAAATTTTGCATCGACGCTACTCACGAGGACAATACTCTTGGAAGACTGATAAATCATTGTCCAGAGCGTTGGGCCAATTTGTATCCGAAAGTATTAGTAGTCTATGGAACTCCACGGATCTTTTTCAAGGCCAAAAAGATCATTAATAGAGGTGAACAACTCTTTTACGACTACAACGAACGTCGCCTGGAAGTGGTGGCTAAATGTCCATGGTTGAGCAGGAAGGCATGGATTAAAGCAATGTTTCATTGCGGACTTTAAATCTATGTGAAAAATATTTGAGTGGAAGACCGAACAAGAATAGTGGTACATTTACGTCTGCGGAAAAAGCACTAGAATGTGTTGTATTTACTATATCACCTCTAACATGCCATTCCACTGTCAAAATATACCATATTTAGAATTTTGTGAAGGAAAATAAAAAATATAAAAAGAACTTTTCCTTATTTTTGCAAAATTTCGTTTTTATTTATTAGCAGAAAAATCAAGGGCACTTATAAGAAATTTTGGAATACAAATTTTTTCGTTTTCGGCCCCATTTATAAATTCTAAAAATAATTGTTAAAAATTTTAAATATTTATAACTTAATGGAATTCAGAAAATTTATTTAAATTTTTTTAATTGTTTACTAAAATTATTTCTTTAATTTTTAAATGTTTTAATGTGTTTTCAAGAAAAAATTATTTACGGGTGTTGAGAATTAGAAAAAATTGCTTTGCAGATAATTCTTGACGTAGCTACTTTGACGTACATAGCAAACCTTGGTCAGTTTAATTGTGTCACGGTATGCATTTAGGTATGCAGAAACGAAATAGCGCCAATTTTTCATCATATACTATCAAATCATTGATGTTGACATGTGCATCAGAACTAAAACATATGGGTCGTTTCACGAAACCATGTCATTTCAGTCGTGGGGGGCGGGGAAGGGGGGCTACATCGGCACTTTTTGGCCCATACCACTAGTCTTTTGGAAGGAAATTTAATGTCGCTGTGAGGTGTAGTAATAGCATATCCGACGGTCATAATGTGGTATGGTGCACCTCTGTTCCCCTAATACAGCCGGAGCCAGAGACCCTCAAACCGTGTTGGCCAAATGAAGCCAAAACACATGTCCCACTATAAACGTTCGCAGTATCGCTAGCACGCGATACATATGTGTGTTTTTTATTTCACTGTGATGCTTTGGTACTTGCTAATTTTTCCGCAAAAATTGGGGAGTACGCATCGACACTGAAGCTGACGTCAAGTCTCAGAAAATCTTTTTCGTGACATGTAGCCCCTCCGACCAGGGTCAAACCTGGCAGCTCACATACGCTGGTAAATAACGTTAAAGTGCTCTAGCGCCAAAAATGCTAAATAACGGTAATCGAAATCAGTACAGGTGTTGTTGAAAAAAATAATATCAACGTCTGTCCATCTGTTGTTTGATTATGAGGTCGAAGGTCATAAAGTGCCAAAAATGGGGTATGTAAAATGTAGCCCCACACGACTTTACGAAAATTAATTTAAAAAAGCCAGCCAAATTTAGCATACAACCTTATAACAGGTCGGATAGAAACATAGTAACGCCCCACTAGAATCGACCCATGTATTACAAATTTTTAATGAAAATATAGCCTCCCGACCTGACCTGTAGCCCCCCGACCGCATGTATAATAAAAAAATCTAAAGGTCGCAAGAACCATATTAGTATATAAGTTCATCATCATTGCACCATGATATGGGGCTGTGCTATTAACTGGGCAGCTAGGGAACCTTCTACCTGCACGCACATTTATTATTCGCATTGTCCTTGGTATCATCACCTAAATGTATGCTAATCATAGATCAATTGTGTTTGTTTTACACCAGCAGCGTGTTAAACCATATCTAGAATCTTTAGAAGTAGCTAAACTTTCACACAATGTATATTGTAGGAAGGTGTAGCCCCACCCCCCGACTTGAGGTGTAGCCCCCCCGACATGAAGTGTAGCCCCCCGACCTCAGGTGTAGCCCCCTCGGCTAACACATATCGAGGTGCCAATTTTTACAAGGCCTAAGGATCTGCCTGAAATATTTTGTCTGACATCCCCCCATTCATGGTTGCTTTGTGAGCATAAAATGGTATCAGTAGGTGCTGTCTCCGTCGCGCTAGAAAAACTTATGCGACAGGCTTGTTCTAAATTGATCGATAACCATAAAAGTTCCCTAGCTGCATCAATTTTAGGTCACAAGTCCTCCAAATGGCTTGACCTTGACCCTTTTGGTCCGAGTTGCATACAAACAGACCATGGTTCACATGTCACTGCGTTACCTTACAGAATAATGACTTATTTCGGATTATAATTTGACACCCAGGAGGAGCCTTTGCGACCCTTGTAGCAGGTTTCAGGCAGCTCGTTTTGCATAGAGACATCGATATTCGAAAAATTCAGGGTTTTTTTACGTCGGAGGGGGTCTAGACGCTGTACATACGAAAACTTTTCATTTTGGCTTCAAAAAGTGGTGTCTCAAAAGTACATGGTTTCGTGAAATGACTCATATTCAAAATTATAAACATGACCATAAAATATAATTACATGTATAAATATATGCTATGACTATATAACATAATACATGACATATATTATATACATCAGTTATATATTAGTTGTGTATATTAAACAGAACAAGCCTATGTAGATGACGAGATTCGTCAGCTAGCGGTCAGTTATTTTTTGTCCGTCTTTGGCAGTTATAAACCTCACAAGATTAATGGATTTTGCAAGTGATTAGTAACGGCATGCTATTATTTAAAATCGACCTACGACCTAACTGACCTACGACGTAGAATACGTTGTTTCATTAATATAAGATATGTAAAGATAGAGTTTTTTGCATTTACTACATACATTCATATATTATATAATATGTCAACTTATCTCGACAGGAAAAACACAAAGAAATACGCCATTGTCATATTTCGAGTGTTTCCTAGAACATTTAGCTCGAAATCGATCAATTGTGAAGATAGAATGAAAATTTCGGCACCAATCAACTCAACTCAATGAGCTGGTTCAGAAAATTTTCTGTCGTTTAAACCATATTTATGACAATTTATTCAATTTTTGGATACCCAAAATTTCCAAAAAATAAATTTTTTCATCAGTGGATCAGCGCAATCAGGTTACGGCATAATGACTTAGACTTAGGCTTAGTAATTCATATAGTAATAAAACATTTTCCTCCAGCGGTATCTATTACTAATGTCGCTATAGAACGACGTCTCCATATCAGCTTACAAAAGGCATTCAAATATTTGCAAAATGATCTTAACATGGATAGTTTTTTTTGTTTTGAAATTCAAATCGGAGAGGTCATAGTTTAACTACAAACCAAAGCCCAGGACGAATATTGAAGCACGTTTTATCACTACGCGTGAATAAATCATGGAACTTTTTACGTAAATTGTTAAGAGCAAATCTCTGGTTGGGGCTAATCTAGATCAAATGCATTTCGGAATCTCCTAAACTTGGTAGATTTCATAAAATAATTTGCCGCATAAAAAGGCCGTAGCGTTGCTATTAATTAATGTGATGGATTTTTGAATAAATTATACAAGCGTTATTTTACACATATACACTGGGGACGTGACAGTACCCATAATTACAGTGGTTGTTGTATTCCGGTGTTTCTACGACTTTAATGCAACTCAGGAATCTGAATGTGAAGCCTAGATGTAGCCAAATACCTGACACCCCCACACCCTCCGTTTCCTCAAGCTCCACTAATAACTTGTACAATTATTATATATTATGAAATATAAAAGTATGTATTGTTTACTGTAAAACTATGCATATTAAGCTTGACCATGTGTGCTGGGTTGTTTTGTAACATTGTGGTATAAAGTGGATTATGAAGCGATAGGCTAATTTTTGAATATCTCGGTATATACTGTGATACGCAGTCAGATAAGTGTGTGACAAGTTTCAGTAAGCATAGTTTACCAATTTTTGGTAATTTACCAAGTTTACTAATTGTAATTCCATAACCCACCACAATATGCATCAATTTATATAACTACTGTATAATTTTTAATTTCGATCAAATACATGTTAGTCTTATATTGCTAATGTGGAAATGTGTGCTTCTAAATTGAAGGCTTAATGAATTCTTAATAAAATTCAAGTTTATGGAACTGAATTTTTACTACGGTTGTATTAACCAAGCCCACGGCATTGAGCGGCTCTGTCATTAAATTATTCGACTAACCAGAACTTTAAGGCTTAATGAATTCTTAGTAAAATTCAGGTTTATTTACGGAAGTGCATTTATGGTGGTATTGTTATTTTGAAAGTCCCGGGCCGTACATGCCCAAGGCCTGTGGCATATGCTGACGCTTCGAGGTCTAAAGTGAGAGGTAGCCGGGCTGGGGGCATCCTCGGGCGGATGCCTTGGCTGAATAAATGTTGACGAACTTGCGCAACGACGAACCATTTTCGCTAAAATTTTCGCGCACGTCTTGGCTCGAGGGGTGCGGAACACTACGAACGGGGGTAGGGTTAACTCCAGATGGGGCACCCCCTGAAGCGCTGCTTCGGAATGTGTGGTATGTTGGCTCAGGACGTATTACCGGGACTCGGCGCTCGGCCTCCCAGAGTAAAACGGCCCACGAGTGAATCGGGGCGGGGGTGGAGGGAAGTAGGCCCGCGCCACAGGGGAAATCCAGGCTTTCTGCTTCTAGCTGATCTTCGTAGATTGTGAACACGCCACTATAAAGTGTAACTGAGACTCCAAGAGAAATGAGTTGTGTAAGACAGAATCAAAACCCAAAATTTTGGCGATAAACTGGCCTGATTGAAACAAAATGAGCAAAGTAAATGCAATTTCTACGGAGAGCTCTGGGGGAATCGTGAACTATGGGATTATAGGATTATTTGACCCGTTAAACATGTTGCATGCATTGTTTTAACATATTTACTTTGTTATGTACTGTATTATTTACTGTGCTGGACGGTGTCGAAGCAAAATATTGTAAATTTTGCCACCGAAAATAGTCAAATTGCTTCACTTTTACAATATAGATGTATTCGTGTCTTTAGGTTTTCCTGGTTGATAAATACATAAAAACAGTTGTATTTGCGTGGTATGTATCAAATAAGACAAGTCTTAGGGGCCCTAATATATAAAAATTATTTCTTCAAATTATAATTGGTCTTAAAATTTTTGATTTACAAATACTAAGATTTTGTCTTATTAGTCATTGGAATAAATAGATTTCTTCGGTTTTGGTATATGACTAAAATGACCGTTGTGGTTTCATTGAAGTAATACCGGAATATAATACACTCGCTCCGTTGCTCCCCACTTTGCGATTTACTAGCATATATCATACACAAAGCCTATTGCAGATAATTGAACAAAACGACAAGCATAAAATAATGTGATCCGCGCTCGCTTCGTTTCACCATTGCTTCCGAACCGCTAGTAAAAATATGCAATTTCACATGATATACCAAATCTTACTAAACGTCACAATATTGAATGACACCAGTTAGTAGTAAGGAGTTAATGGTATAGTGGTTGACTAATGTGTATCTGTTTCGCGACGTTTTAAGTACATGGACTGCGCCAGTAAAAATAGCTTGGTCAGTGGTACGCTGGACGAAGCAGCTGTATTCGACAACGGGTACCTGAATCAGGTTCGTTTCCTTTCTGTTTACGGTAACATCTGGTCAAAATTAATCATTGTTTAACAAGCTTATATGTCTAAAACGCCCAATTGAAATGTTTGTAGAGCATCGGACGCTTATGATTGTTCGAACCTGACACACAAACAAAATACGTTATTGTAAAATATTGAATTTTACATTTTTAGTTGAGAAGCGCTAGCTTCGAAATCGAAGACTTCTCACTAGGCCGCACTGTGGTGAAAAAGATGGGAGTCCGTCTATTTTTTCTCTGTAAACAGAACTTCGTTATCTCAACGTAAACCGATATGGATATGTGAGGGCTCATATGAAAACTACAATACTCTGGATGTGCCTTTTTAAGGTTTTATTCCGATTTGACACACCCAGATCCCACCACAGGTGGTCAAATGGGGGTACCTGGGGGTACATGACTTAAATGGGTCATTTTGGGGGGGGCATTTTCGTTCATAACTCGGCATTGCTTGATCCGATTTAAATCATTTCGATATCGAAATATGTGCCTAAGAAGCTTTATTTATGGGTACATAAATTATTTTGGTCGGGTCCCTAAGGGGCATAGGGGACTTTAGCAAATGGCCAAATTTCCAAAATTTTGGTCAAACTTTGTCGAGGTGTAGCTATGTAACGACTTAAGCGATTCGAAGGAAGTTTGGTGACTGGGTCTACCTGGAAAATGTCAGATTTGATGTAGGGCCCCTGGCATGACAATTGATATTTGAGGCCAAAGTTGGGCCCGACGTCATATATAGTCATCTGCGACATCACCACTTCAAATGAATATTAATAGATTTGTGGCGCAAAATAAGTTCATATGAATTTTCGTGGGTGCTGATTTCAAATATTCACTGTGTTTAAACGTATCGCTTCGCGCAAAGGTAGTTATATGAAAGGGTAAGACGAGGCGAGTGATGCGAAAGGGATGAGTGTCATGCGGTCTGTAGCAAATTCTGTTTATCTTTTCTGTGCTAATGTGCTTTGGTTAAGATTCTTATATATACATAGATTACATACATACGTTGTTCACCATTCGTAAGCAATTCTGAGGCAAAGTTAACCCTCTTAGGGTGCGTATTAGATATTTATCAGTTTTGCTGAATATATGCCTTATTGAACAGCAGATTAATAAATATTTTTTGGTTTTGTAACAAGAATATATTTTTAATGAGTTTTCCACTGTATGTTAACGTTACAGTTCCTCATTTCTCCGAATTCATACACTTGGTATGTGGCCAAGATCCTAATTTAATGTGTTATAAAGTGGAGAAGATTGCCTGAATCCTTTAAATGCCTTAAAACCTTTACACAAGTGCAACCATTAAATTTAGCATATATATTAAAATTTACACAAATTGTGTAAAATGTAAAATCATTCAAAAACCAATATATCCGAACAACCTGCCTCTCAAATAGAAAAATGGTCTTTCCGAAGCCTGCGAATTGCTTTGAAATTAGTTATAGCCATAAAATGACTGGGATTTTTGTGGTGTTTAATATTACTCTGGTTGCAACTACATATCATATCAAACATAATTAAGCCCACTAGTAATCACTGCACGTAGTAACAAACATAGGCCATAAATTTGACACGATGCTCGCAAGACAGTTTCTAGTTACCCAACGCGTTAAAATCAAAAAGTGCAAAAATCATTTTTCAAACGAGCACAGAATGTGCTTTGGTAAGTGTTGCACCGGGTGAGAGGAGTTTACTGTAACAGAATATTAGCTATGCAAAATATTATTTGTTCTGATTACAATAATAATATCTCATTATAGATATTCGGGAAAAAACGTGCCCGAAATTTAATGGTGTCCAATAATACGTAAGGTTAACTCTTTTATGACTGAATTTTTGCGTCGTGCGATGTTCGACAAACTCAAGCCTAAAACAGAGATCGAACCCGGGATGTACGAGTGATAGTCGTGTACGCAAACCACAGAGCTATCTAAAGGCTTTTTCTTGGTTTCGTAGGGGGCAGACCAATGCCTCAAAGGGTGGGTAGCACCCGTGAGCCTCTGCTTTGGCACGTATGCATTTATTGTTATTTCGGAATATGTATGTGCAAAGACCTAGGTTATGCACTCAACTGTAATAACTTCCCATATGTTGACGTGTCCGCCTCTCTCCTCATCATGCAGCGCCGCAGCGATGCAAAGCAATAATGCGATAAATACTGAATTATTGTTGCTGATCTGGGGGCATTTCGGACTATTGTCAAACTGTATATATTTACACGATATCGAAATACCTTTACACATAAATTCATTACGTTTTTTTAAATATTCTGTGGTATCTGTTATCAAGCCATCGTTTATGACGACATCAGTGGCAATCTACCTCATTTGCGAACTTACTATTATAAATGTAATTGGTTTAAACTAGCGCCATGAAATTTCCAGAACTGATGCTGGTGTAGTTACCTATACTATAGAATAGCTATTGAGACATACACTGAAAGATGCTGGCAGTAAAATATTGAGGTCCAGCCTTTTGCTCCCATGAAGTCGGTGCTGCAATAGCACTGTTGATGCAAATTCATGTTAGGTTCCGACACACCAATAGGTGTTGGGGGTCGCTAAATAGCACTAAAACAATGGAATTAGCGTTTTACTTGCGCCTACGCTGCGTGTCTTACGTGTTTTTATTTGCGTCCTTATAAACTATTATGTTTCTTTATGTTGCGAACGACCAATTTATGTTTCTCTCGTTTTAATCATCATTGGAAAAAATAAAGATCATATATGAAACGTGCTGCAAATGCAAATAACATAATCGGAGATAAAGAATAGTAACACAATATATCTAGTACAGATATCGCAATATGCATTTCTTTCGCTGCAACAGATTTTATGATTCCTGAACAATTTCAAAATTCTCAATAAGACATTTTTCAAACGAAACAAATGGTTGAATCGTGTTGAATTTGGAAATATTGCGAAAATATTTTCATAAGTCGATCCATACAAATGGATTTTGGAGGCAATATTGTAATTGTTTAAATCTCGCTGCGAAATATATTTATTTCGTCGAAACAAGCTTTTAACAAAACTGTTTCAGCTTCGCCAACAATCGATCGACAGCGCGTGTAAATCAAGTGAGAAACAGAAAATACTGGCAGTACACGAAAGGAATCATCGCGGTATCAAGTAAGTATCTGAAAATGTCAGAAATTGGCAACACAAGAAAATGTTGAAACTCAATTTATTTATGCCAATTTTTAATGTTGATTACATATATACTTTGTTCAGTTATTAGGCTCGTTATCTGGCTCATTGTGCCGGGATAGCTTCGACATTCAGTGAGAGTACCTCGTCTTTTCCGATCAAAATAACGTTTTCAAAACCAAGATATATAACTTTCCTCAGTATGAAGAAGCCAATCTAAAACTAAAACATTTATATGCTATAGCTGGTTGTCATAGTTGTCATTTATCCGATATGGAATAACGCTTGCTGGAAATGCCGATATAGTTTTAGTTCAGTTTCTTAATTGTTCGTCGCACTATGGACAATTGTACTATATTTTCGGTGATCAAATCTATGCTTGATGTTTTTCTCATTTATTAAAAACAAGAATCACTATAGGTCTCTCCAACTCTTACGTATAAATCGCCGTGAATCTAGGTGCTACGCTGTAACTGTTCGATTTATCGGCGGAGCATGCATTATGATCGTTTAAACACATGGACATGAGAAATGTTCTACCGGTTTGCTAAGTCTGTTTCTTGTTTACACATTTCCAGTTTTAATGTGGTGAGAAGACGGCCGATTTGTTATGAACTTTGGAATCCAGACAGTTCAAAATGCATATTTATGTGTAACTTCGTCCACTAACAATTGGAATTGAAGAAAGGATTGGCAGTTACCAAACGCACCCAAATTTTAGCTACTACATACTACTACAGTGATGGACTTGATAGTCCCGTGACGATAAACATATTGAATGTTTATTTAAGGGAATTCCTTCGCGACGATAGAATTACGGAAAGTGGACGGTGGATTGTTTCAAAACGGACAAAGTCGACAGCTAGCACATTAATCAAATTGCACAAGACAAAACCAAGCTATGAGAACCTTTATTACTTCGGAGATTACATTCTGAACCACCCTGGTTGTACATTGAAAGACGCCTGTGAAAGAAACACCGTAGCATATAGACCACGACAATTGGCCAACAGATGTCAAAATAGTTATCTTTCATACTGCTTATATCACGATTTTAACAGTGACACCTACTATGCTTTTCCCTTATCGTCGAAGCTAGAAATGAAATCAATGCTAGAAACTTTTAGAAACCAATTTAAAAGTATACAAACCAATGCTATTGGGATCTGCAACTTACAAAAGCAAAATCTACAAGATTGTGTATTGCTACAACCTACGAAACTAGCTAAAGACATTACTAGATATGTGGCTATGCAAGCGGTTGGAACTAATTATAGGCAGTCCTGGGCACTAGGAATTAGTCGGCCGAAGAAAGTTACAGATGCAGTGTCGAAACGCATTGTGACGTACAAAGAAGTTACATCTGAAGTAATTCGTCTGATGACAGTTGACTTTGACAAACAGACAGATGACGAAATAATAAGATTCATGAACAATGAGCTAGATAATATAACGGCATTTGAAACAAAAGAGTTAGAGAAAATAATTCGCTCCATAAAAAGGAAGAAGGTATTTAACGTAGCTGACTTTGCCAGAAAAATTGGTTGCGAAAATAATGCAGTAGTTTTGAGGGCTGTGCTGCATCAATTATTTGTTTTGGCACGTAACAAAGATATACAGCTCCCAGAGTCGCTATTTCAGCTGTCTGCCTGTTTAGGTTTCCCTGAATGTGAGCGGACGCTACAGCAAGACGGCGAACGTATGCACCCTGTCGATCTTCTTGCAGACAATAATTGCAGCCTGAAGGAAACGGCTGAAGGCCTGAAAGATATTCTAATTGAAAACGCTGTACGTCAACAAATGGCCACATTGAAGCTAATGAGATACTTAAAATTGGTGCGCAAACGAGAACCCGACGTTGTGAGAAAATACGGCAAAGAGTTAATGTATTATATCAATGAATTTCTCGTAGAAAATAACATTGGTGCAGATGCTTTTCGCAGACACGACAGCCATGTTATCGTACAACCACAAAATCGAAATAATACAGTTAAGGTTACTTACGGAAATTTACAGGATTACTTGGAACAAAAAATGAAAGTGCGTTTCTCCAAAACAGTTCTGTACTACTGTTGCGCCAAACGTGAACAGCAAAAGGCCAAAACACACAGACATTATGGTTTGGCAAATATAGTGTGGAGAAAATTTAGACGAGGGTTCAACCTCAAATTTTCGCCAGACACGTATTGGAGCTGTGCATTTTATCGAAATAAGAACTATATTGAGTTTAAGTGCAATACAGCATTAATCATCAACAGCGATGATAAGTCCGGCATCAAAATGGACACTATAATTGCTAACTCTAAATTTTCCACACTTGCAACCGCAGATAAAGCACCAACGAGAAGTTATACAGATTATGGAAATTCGTTTAAAGATGCACTGCAGGTGTCTAGTTACCTAGTTATGCCTAAGCTCGGTGTCCCTCTCCCAGTTGCTGCCGGAGTAGTGAAATCGACTTTCATTAACGGTAAAAATGCAACTCAGCATCATGCAGATTTGTCAAAACTATATCTTCAAAAAATCATTCCGGAAATCAACAGCATCACGAAAGACCCTTTCAAGGTCGCTTTGTTCCGCAGAGACGGAGGTTCTGATGAAGCGCCAACGACGAAGGAAGTACGATTTTGGCTTGCTTATGACCACCTTATGCGAGACCAATGGTTGACGTTGTTAACTACTCGGTATCCCGGCGGTTCCTTTCTTAATGATGTTGAGCGCTTAAATGGATCTATGTGCATTGCGGAGAATGGTAGAATGGTTTGTATATTCCAACAACTCTGGTGTGTCCTAATCCATCATCAGTCAAAGATAAATGTGACGAAGAAATAATCCGCAAAAATCTGAAGCAGGCTGTGGAATTTTATATTAATCACGTCTCTGGCGCTAAATTTAGTAAGAGACAGATTCGATTTATTTCCTCCGATGAACCATCTGTCATTCCTAGGAACGTTTTAACTACATTTTTGCACGGTACGATTAAACAAAAAACAATGTGCGCTGATGCTTATCCCAATTACTGGGAACTGATGAAAAAGACTGAAGCTATTGGCAACAATCATTTCATCGTTGACCACGAGAGCCGATATCAATTTGGATTTAAAGTATGTCTGAAGAATGGTTGCGAACACCCGACGTGTAAAACAGCAACAATTGATGAAAATTATCGACATAAAGTGTAAGTTCAATGTCTATAAACGTATTTTTAGCTAAAACAATTGCCATTTCATTGCCGCTAGCATAAAGGTATTTAAAGTAATTTATCTAAATAAAAATAACCAGGCCAAGGGTTTCAGCTCAACACCTAGCAGTATACCTTAACTTTGCTGTTAACCTTTGAGTTTACTCTACATAATAACAAACATTAGCTCGCCAAAAAGTCGGTTTGATCCTTTAGTGCCTGAACTCAAAGATGGACACATCCCCGGCACTGTTTTAGGAGAAGCCATGTATAGATTAATGGTATTACTTATACATAACAACAACAAAGAAGTTTATTAACAAATAGCATTCTCATATCCGGAAAATCAGCGGGACGCGGTTTGCATCAGGTGTTAAGGCCATCATTGCGAGCTCGAAACTTAGACAATGGGTTATTGACTTCCGGTGTACCGGTTACAAAATCTAACCTCAAAATGAATGCAGAAGCAAATTTTAAATAAAAGACCAGTTAATAAACCTAAGTTCAACTGAAAAGGAAGAAAGTCCAGTTACATTCGGTGAAAATATAGTTCGCCAAATATTATTTTTATTAAGGAAGTAAATAGCATTTCAAATAGTTATTAAAAAGGTTTCTATTAAACTGTAAAAACCGGCTCAAGTCAAGCTTGCTTAAAAGAATTTTTAATTTTCTGTAGTCGGATGATCCTATGAGAGGTACACAGCAAACAAAACTAGGTAATTTATTCCATGCTTCGGTAGTTCTCACCGGAAACCTAATTTTATAACAGTTTGAATTTGGTTTTATTATTTTGCTAACTTGAAATATGTTAGTCGTTGATTATACGACATATCGAAGATACCAAGCCGTATGGCCACCCTTCTGGTGAAATACCGTTGTACTTTCTCCAACTTATCTATTTCGAACAAATAATTCCAGTTTATGCCACCTAATCTATTCCAATATTGGTCGAACATATCAACTGTGTATATACGCATCCACTGTTTATACGCAATATCAACTGATTTCCCATTGTCTAATACGTTTCAACAAGCACTTACAGATTCAAGCAGCTGAATACATGTTGATTTCTTTGACACAAAACCATATTGGTTTGGATTAATTATATTATTGCAACGCAAATAAGACTGTACACGATTATTAACAAAGGACTCCATAATTTTATAACAGTTAGAAAGTAATGATATAGGCCTACAGTTTAAAGCAACAGATGAGTCACCTTTTTTTGCATAATGGAACTATGTCAGCACATAGCCAGTTTCTTGGTAGCATTTACGAGGGATTGCTCGTAAATATGGGCAAGAGGGAAACAAAGCGAATACCTGGCATTTTTAAAAAAGTATTGTGTATAGCAGTCGGGAGAGTGGCTATGTTTAGATTTCAAACGCCCCTTAAATTTATGCACAATTTGTAGAGAAAAGGTAACCCAAGACACGTTATTATGAGAAACAATCATTGTTAATAAATCCTGATAGATGAAAATGAACTGATGCATGATCGGAAAGTTTTTAGCATATAGTTGTGCTTGACACATGCAATGGTTATGTTGTAACACCAGATCAATGCAATTGCCTATTCGTGAGGAAAATGATACCATCTGATGTAAGCCTAATTCTTGGACGTTGTCCATGAAGCGAGTGTTAATAGAAGTTTTTGGCAAAGAATATTCTGTCCAATATCAGGTAAATTAAAATCACCTAGTATAGTAACAGGACAGGTAACCTCCCACGGACATTTTAGGTAGCTACACAAACGTACCATATGCACAGCGTCGCATTGCGGCTGCCTGTATACACATGCCGCCCTATGTTTAGTACGAACAAAAATATCAAGCGCTATAATTTCCAGCGAGTCAAATTCTGGCACTGAAATACTGACGACTGTGTGCGTTATATTTTTGAAAACGAAGAAAGCTACTCCGCCACCTCTGCCTTCGATTCTGTCGTTACGATAAACTGTATAGTTTCCACAGGCAAATAATGAAGTGGGGGATTCGTTACTAAGCCATGTTTCACAAATAGCTAAAACCTGGAATAGTGCGTTGTGCAAAATAGATTCAAGCTCAGGAATTTTGGTATACAGACTTCGGGCGTTAAGACACTTACACTCAATGTCACTATTACAGAGTAAATGCGTACTAGATTACTGGCCTATTTATCAAACCAGTATAGCTCATGGTAAATATATGTAAATCTTCAACCAAAATAAATGTTTTTCAGAGAAAATGAAAAATGGTTCGAAGCAGGACCGCCATTAGATTTCGTTCCATATCCTGTTCCCGATCCGAAGTACAAATGGGGATCGCGATGTGACCGCTGCAAAAAACCATGCCGAGGACATTTTTTAAAACGTATGTTCAATAATACGTTTATAGTAGACTGAATTTTTGTATAGTGGCGTTTTCAGTCCAGCTATTGTAATATCAGCTCAGGCAAATCTGATATCGTTGAAACATGATAACACAGGTTTTATATGTCTGTTGTTTTGTGCTACTCGTCTATGTAAGGTGACACTGGGGAAGGTCACATTATGTGATATGTCACCAGTGACAAATACACTATAAATTTGGATAAATAAAAACGTCCTTGCGAGCAACAAATTATCTAGAAGCTTGTAGGTGCTCTGTGGAAATTTGTGACGATTACATCGGTTGACCGACAAGTCAACACGCAAAATCAGTTGATTTTGGCTTTAAAAATATCGCCACTAAATTCAACTGAATAAAGCTTTACAAAAGTCGACGCCTTATGTAAGCTACCACAGTACACATATAGCATAAATATTTAGCCTAAATAAGACAAATCGTTTTCAAATAATATATGATAAAGTCCTGCACATTACAGATAGGCAACAGGATAATCAATCAATCAATACAAAAACTGGGTAAATTTATTCTGTAATAATGATGAAAGTTTTGCTAAATTACTGTAGTTTAATTGCGGGTGATGGCCCGTGATCGATTTGTCACTTTCAAGTCTTATCCTACAAAGCTACCATTCTCAAGTTAATATTTATGAGAAAGCTGAAAACGGAGTAATAGATTTCTTACAGAACTAATGTCTACATG
Organism: Trileptium ribeirensis; assembly: GCA_030248225.1. Lineage (NCBI taxonomy): Eukaryota > Metazoa > Nematoda > Enoplea > Enoplida > Thoracostomopsidae > Trileptium > Trileptium ribeirensis. The sequence continues at coordinate 118,851 of JASANE010022087.1, read as the reverse complement.
GGTTTATCAGAGTAAACAACTATTAGTTAAAATATATTTTTTGTGCCGGCACCTCGCAGTAGGTATTTCATAAAGTTGTTATCCCTGATTTAACATTATTATTGGTGATATATAACACCAGTTTCTATGCAAGCAGAAAATAAACATGTGAAGAGTTCTGTAACAAATAAGTTTCACATTTGCAAAAAGCAAATACAGAATAAATTCAAACCTGTTCTGATGTCTCACCAGTGTGTATATTTGTAGAATCCGAGTGGAACACGGTGGTAGAATCTAGCAACACAAACACTATCAATATTACCCAACAGTCGAAAAAGCAGACATTAGCTTTCCGAAGAGCAAATAATCGTTAAATATTTATAGCTAATAATAAATACACATCAAGACATATAAATAACGTAGATAATGTCCAATAATAAATAAAATGTATTCGCTTTAAGAATTTAAATATGAACAAAATTTATATGTGAATTGACAATTTAATTTTGACGCGTATGATAGATTTCAAACTGTGGCACTTTCCGTTTAATTGTATATTTGCACGTACATATTTATCATTTATAGTTGGATTCTATAACTATTTGCATAAGAATATGATAGTATTGCAAATACTGAATCACCAAATTTTTATCTCAAATTTTTATCAGTATACGTGCCAAATGCCGCAACAGGATGGCTCGAGTTACCTTTCTAACCATACATGGACCGAGTTCCGAAGTTAAATTCTGGGGTAGCCTTCTCTCATCTCAGAGGTGTAGGGGTTGCGGGCGAAGGTATGTAAGGCGGCGGCTTCGGTGCCATAAAAAGCACCTATACTTCGACATCTTCGGCGCCTCCACGGGGGGTCGGCTAACCTGTCAGGGAGGCGGGGTAGTCGGAGCCCCGGGGTTACACCTTGTGCGCATGTATGTTTTAAACACACCGTGTTAATAAAATTTTCATAAAAACCTGAAAGCTGATTGTCTAAGCGCCAACACTTCCGATTTCGCTACTATTAAGTCTTTCATAAAATGGCACATGTGTCGCACAGTACATGGTTCTATAATCAATTTGGTTTGCCGCTTGCGTTCGCACGGGTTTTGTTGCTCACAAGCTTTGAGATAATTTAAGAAAGGTGGAAATTGCTAGTAATTTGAGGCTAATTGAAATTATTACCTGATAAATACACATGCAAGCATGAATTTTTCAAAAGGTTTTTAGTTTTCACGAAATATAAATGTATATTTCCGTAGTTGTAAAACCTTGAATTTTTGTTTATGTGTTTAGTTACTATAATACTTCATCCTGTTAAAATGTTTTAGCAAGTGACGCAGTTCGAGTTGGGATGGCCGATCCATCCCTTCAAATGAAGCATCATCCATTTAAAATTATTATGGATAAATTGGAAGAATGCTTTATACGAGGCACAGGACCAAATGAGGAAGAAAAAACAATGCTGGCAAAAAGGTGCCTCTTGTTCGCGCAAGAGGTAGACTGGGTTGTGAAACACGAGTGGGGCGTATTGCTGAAAAGGAGTAGGTTAATATTTTTACTATATTTTGTGATTTGTTGAGCACGAATATGATTTAGGTGTCGAATTATGTATATTTTATAGTGTTAAAACAATTACTGTCAGACTTGGCGGCCGTCGGCTGGTGTTAGACATATTTGTATTTGTAAAATTTTAAACATTTAATGTTGGTTTTTGTGATACCTGAGATTACGCTACCCCAGCAGTGATTGCTACATGTTTTGCTATTATGAATCTTATTGATAATTTTGAACATTTTTTTGCGAGAACTACGGAGGTGTCATAAATGTCACTATCTCTATCATTTCTTTGATCTCTGTCTACAGCCGTCCTGAGACACAATGGTTATAATTTTTGAAATCTTTGTTAATTTTCCAATGATTGATTTTGATACACACTCTATATTTATCAATACGGTGCCTGCTGCGTGAAGGCAAGTGATGTGTTGGCGCTATATTTTAAATTCCGAGCGCTGCTGACCGCTTATCTGGTGGTTATATATTATACTTTCTACCGTTCGTTCTTCTTACCTTGCTGAATTCCCAACCGACGTCTGCCTTTCTGTTAACAGTCTATTTAGTTTTTGCGGGAAATTGACTAATACCTGTTTTTAGCGGTAGATGCGTATATAAATATCCGATTTTTTGAGCATTTTGTCCTACATTTTGTATACTGTCGAAACTACTCGTCTATACAATAAAGATCTTAGCCCTTGGCCAAAAGGTCAATTAAGAGTTAAAAATTATTGGCGCATCATGTGGATAATAGGCGATACATTGACTACCCCTTTTCCTAGATTTCAACCTAAGTCAGCAATGAATTGCTTAATAAGCAGCATGTGTAAGTTACAGGGCGTAATTAGAATGCAGGCTCCTATGAAAAGAAAACCATTTCCGGTTGCGAATCAGGCTAAAGGTCAAGCCATGCTGCGGAATTTTCGGCACGCGGTTTAGCTATGTAGAGCCCAACACAATTATTTCGTATATTATTACGTGCCTGGTTTTCATTGGATTTAAAGTCGATGTACCCCATGTGTAAAATGTATTTTGTCCGTCTTCAGTTGTGTGGTTATGTACTGCGTGTAGAGCATCAAGAACGGTTTATATGTATAGGTTTTTATGAACTCTGAGTACAGTGATTTGGCTATATGGAGCCAAGCGTTGTACTTCATGTCTTTTCAGTGGTTTTCATTAGTCAGAACGTAGCGGAGATTGTGTGATGCATGGGTGAAATCTTTTAAATTCCTCTGTGTGTGTCTGATGAGCTATAACTCGGGAACGACATAGCCGATTTTCATGATCTTGGGCTCATTCGAACCGGCATAGTCGATTTACTGTGTACATCCCTGAGTGTTTTTTATTTGGGTTCCGCGGTCATAATGTGTCTTTTTTTGCTCTATGCTACCGCAGTTTAGTACCCTTCACGGAAGCAAGGTTATTTTTGTATTAACATTTGAATTTTTTCTAATTGGTTTTATTTCATAGTAAAATGATAAATGCCGATGCCTCTTTTATATTTTTCGATTAAGGCTCCGGTTCTAGAGTTATGGGGTTTGAGGTACAGAGTACGGAATACGTGAGTATGGCGCCCCAATGGTTCGTCGACCCAACATTCGAAAATTTGTTGTGACGTCCTAGGTGGCTGAAAATTTTTACTTGGGCGTTTTCGGCCATGTCAAACTCATTGCTGGTGTTAGTTTTGCTATGTGACCTATGGTCCCATAGGTACGGCGGTATGGCGCCCCAAAGGCTTGGGGTCAGAGAGCAAAATAAAGGTTTTTTACCTCATTTTAGTACACTTCACGGAAGCAAGGTTATTTTTATCTTAACATTCGATTTTTTTCTCTGCTTGGTTTTAAATCATAGTAAAATGACAAATGTCGATGCCACTTTTTTGTGTTTCGATTAAGGCTCCGGTTCATGGGGTTTGAGGTATGGCACGCCGTGGTTCCTCGACCCAAAATTCTGAAATTTATTCTGACGTCCTGGGCGGTTGAAAAGTTTTACTTGGGGGTTTTCGGGCATGGCAAACTTATTGCTGGTGTTGATTTTGCTCTGCAATCCATGATTCTATGGCTACGCGGGCTTAATTGTCCATCGACCCAAAATTACTAATTTTACTGTTACGTCCTGGGAGGCTGATACCTTGCACTTGGGGGTTCTGGAGCATGGGAAACTTATTGCCGGTGTTAGTTTTATTCTAGCTTGCGCAGTATTGTGTGATATCTACATAGAAAATCAACGTATGCTATCGAGAGCTGATTGGCTGTGCACGCAAAAGGCATAGGTATACATATGCTTAACTGCGTTCTGCAATCTCGATAGAGTTACTAGTTTTAGGGTCGACAAACCATATTCTCCGAATGTAGCTATGTCCAAAATAATGCTGTTTAGTTTTATATGACTTTATATTATTTTTAATGTTCTAATTTTATTCTATATTACCAACTACCGTAGGTAGTGGGTCTTGTATTCTCAACTACCGTAGCTAGTGAGCTTGTATAATTTAATTACTCGCAACTAGCATTTTCTTGTATCTCCCTTGTTGCCAAACCTAGACAAGCAAACCATCTTTTCAGGCCGAAATTTCAAATTCTTTGGATCTCATCAAGTACATGTTTCTTTAACTTGGGCATAAAAATTTATTGGTCCACATTTTGATTCCCAATAGTTTCGATGCACTACAACATTAGACTATTTACGTTTCAAAAATTTATACTTTCTTGAAGTCACAAGTTGGCATCGCGCCACTCGTGCCACTTAGTATTATTTAATTACTAGCAACTGCGCTGTTGCTAGGTGGGCTTTACAACATATAATTAAGATAAAGTCATAACTCAAGAAGGACTAATCGCATAGATACCGATGGGGAATCAAAATTGTTGTGTTGACTCGAACTAGCTCGATAATGCGACTTAAATTGCTCGGTCTAAATATCCACCTATTGTCACTGAAAAACCCTATTTTCAGAGCTTTACGTTATGCAACCTGTAAATCTGCTAATTTTTATTTCGTCGTCTGTAACTCCTGTACAAACTCACATGTAGGTTTCACGTATAGGGGCATAAATCTTTTGGTTCTATCTCCTTGTGACCAAGCTGAGACCAAACAGCCCATCTTTTCATGCCTAAATTTCAGTACTTATTTCTTCCGATTAGTATAAAGATTTATTTCGATTCCCATCTGTTCGAGATACAGCAACTTTAGACAATTGACGTTAAAAAGTTCATTAAAAAGTACGGTACTTGTGATCTCACCATTCGAGGTGCTAATAGATTATTTAGAACCATATTTAGGTTTTCGGTAAGTTGATTACGATGGTGTGGTCATTCAGAACAACAATAAGTTACTCCACTATACCGTTTCAGAGGTTTTCAGTGTGATGAAATTCGACCGTCGGCGAAGCTGCTTTTCTGCATCTTCATATGAGCTACTGTGGGTCTTGTGACACACACAGTAGGTGGCGTTACTTAACTCATATCAGGCCAGCATTATATAAGGCTTCTAGGGTAGTAGAGGCTGTACGGTGATAACTATCAAAAACAAGGCATGTTACAGGTGACTACACATAATGACAATATATAAGTGAATCCACTCTCGCTTCGCTTCACTCTGGCTTGCGAAATATTTGTCTACTAAATAAAAGCTTAAACGCATAGAGTTACGCATAACGTTTATATATAAGTCAAAGCATTTCAGAAGAAAAGGCTAGCTCAAACGGTGGTAATAACAAAGACCCAGCCACTACAAAGCATATCCAATGGACGACTCAATTTAATAAACGTCGAAAGGACAGAATAGACCGAATTCGTTGTTTGAATGTACACAAACGAACGCCGAAATCATTTCTTTCTAAAAAAGTGACAACGAGAACTGCTCGCACTGTGCCAGCGTTTCGATCGGTGCAACATAACAACAATGGTACTTCCAACGCTAGGTCAAGTGGCAGATCACCTCCTCCAAGCAGTGAACCCGCTGCCAAGCGATTAGCAATATACGGTATAAGCGATGATTGCTCCAGGCCTGCACCGTTGCTGAATAGCGGTACAATACTGAATCGGAAGGACAATAATCAAGCACGAAGAATTTCAAAATCATCGTCGCGATACAAAATTCAACTATTAGAAAGTTCTCAACCACAAAGCAACATTCGTGCCGCTCGAAGAATTGTTAAACGTTGTTTAAAAACTTGCGGAAATAAACAGCTAACCTTACAAAATAATCTTCGACGAAGCTTGAATGACAAAGACATCGGGGCTGGTGGATTATCAAAAACTATGGCACTTAGCAGCTCAAATGCTATGAAGAACAAATTTTTACAACGTCAACTCGATCCCGGACCAAGTAAGTAAATACAAAATTTGAGTGACTCAAACGGCATTATATCATAAACCGTTACATGTGTAAAGCAAATGTAGATAAATTTGTCCATTTTTGATCAGCTTTTGAGTAGCAGCCAATGTTTAAAGCGGTCAGTAGTCCGATTGTGATGGAATGTTCACAACGTCCAAGAGTAAACGAACTACGCCACTAAAATTATATAGCAATCAAGTCAGTAGGGATACAGTTCAGGCGCCTGCGGATCTGGTTAGAAATTTAAAAGGATTTTCAAAGGCATACTAGTATCGTTGTAAGTTCCGATATGAAATGCAGTTCCCTGAACTGCCTAAATAAAGCATCGTCATAGTTTTGTTGGTAGGTCCAGTCTATTGTACTGTTTAGTTATTGGTTGCTATTCCCGGTTTATTTATGGATTTAATATAGGCGAGGTGCACTACGTATGGTGCACTATTTTAATTGGACTGATGGACTGGCATAAAATAATTATTCTATAGCTGCGGATCAGCAGCTTTATTAATGTTGCTGTTATAAAAAAACAGTTTCAAAATCTCATGTAAAGCCAGCACAAACTCTTAAGCGTTGTGTAATTTTAATGCAAATGAGTAAAACTATCAGGCTCCGCAAAATGTAGACTATAAAGCATACATGCTCAGGAGCGGTTGGACGACTGTGTTCGGCACTTCGCTCCGCGAGGCGTCTAGGATAAGTTGTTTTACCAATATCCCCATTAGCATGTTATACGTGAGTAAACTTAAGGTGACCCCACCAACCATCCTATTCTGTCATTATCGATGTCGAATCGCAAACCCTTGTTTCGGAAAACAGGCTTAATTTCATTCGGTTTTTCGCTAACCGAAATTGGCAAAATCAAATTCAAGTGCCAGAAATTTGATCTTGTGTTCGAACAGAATTTCGGCCATTCAGTTTGCAGAAATTCTGTTCCCTAATGAATTATCATTTTAATTTGGATTATACAGTGTTCGCGAACAAATTTAATGCAAAAGTGACGTCACAATCAAATCGACAAATTTTCGTTCTCAAAAATTTGGGTAATTTTACTTCAATTTTCGCGAACACAAAATGGTTAGATTTCAATCGCGAGCGCTGTGTTCGCGAACAGATTTACGCCGAATTTCAATTGATCAAAAAGCGTTCCGTAACAAATTTTATGCAAAAATACAAAATAGGATGGTTGACGGGGTCACCTTAAGTTAACTCGCGCATTATATTGGTTACCCTATTCTGGCAGGCATGTTGGTTACCATAATCCTGGCAGACATATTCGTTACGATATCCTGGCAGGCATATTGGTTATATGGTGGCAGGCATATTGGTTACCATATCCTGATATACGTGTGAAATTGTAGGATATGTCGGATAATTAGGTTATACGGATTATTGAGATAAGGATATCAATCCTAAAATTTTAAAGTTTTTATTAAACTTTAAAGACTTTATAAGACGCTTTACCATTCACTACTACAGCTCTGTATTGTGATATACTAAGCGCTGCGCCGAGACCGTTGATTTTGCTGCCATTGCTTTTAAATATACTGGTTACCATGAGATTACTTCGTTCTGGTCGGGAAAGTATTTTCGGTCCTTATTTCGTAGCCATATCTGAAGTCTCTGGGTGAAATCAACAGTACACGGCTGTCACATGACCACGCAGACACAGTAAAACCAAAACCGAAAAGCCGAAAACCGCTAAACCGAAAAGAGCCATCTATACCAAAACTATTAACGGAAAAGAGCCAGCTATACCAAAACTATTACATCTGCGAAATATGCACGAATTCTTGCACAAGATCGTAGTTTTGGATATGGGCTATCCCATAGTAAGAAAGATATTAGGAATATATCGATAATATATTTATAGGTAGCCCGACAGTCAAAATTTAAATAATCTATAATAACAACCCCTGTACCATCGCGAATTTGACACAAGATAGGTTATTTTATTGCTCAGGTATACAGTTGCTAAAAGGGTTATCGGTTAGATCTTATGCTTGCACCTGCCATAGCTCAGGTAACCTGTATTGTGAAAATTTTTGCCACATCCTTTAGCGGTTGCCATGTCATAGATGAAACAACAAAATTTAATTTAATTTTTGTCTAAAACTGGGAGTTGATTGAGCCTTGGTCAAGGAAAAGGAGACGTAAAAATAAATGTTTCACGATCTTTAATCGTATGATAAAAATTTAGGGATATCCGCCGTGTATTTGTTCATGAGCTGTAGTGGTTCCCGTAATAAAAGTCTTAATACCCAAGAAACAGAAGATCTTTCTTTAGCACAAAATGTACAACTTTCAAGCGTATTTTATGGTGTATCTTACTTCAAATAATGTCTGTCGCAATCTGTTTATGAATCCTAGGAAACGGTTAACGTGTTTTACACTTTGAAGAGATGTGGTTGTGTACGTTTTTGAGTTTATTAAGCAGAGGCATCAAACCTAATTTTTGCCGAATTAATGTTTGTAAACTAGGGCGAACCCAGTGAGAATTTAGTATTTCAGATATAAGCAAACATTTTTTTTGATTAGGCATTTTTGCACCAATGTTTACTGAATTGATTTACACTAAGCCGACGGTTAGGACTACTTTAGCAAACAGTTTTTGATTCGGGATGGCCACTGTTTTGGTTTATAGTTAACGCTTATTTATTCTAAATAAACTCGAAATTTGAAATATATATAGGGGATTATATGGGGCTCCGGAGATTCGCAAGAGCAAACTGGAAGACAGATATGTTGAATTTCCGAAAAGCCACCAACTATCAAATATTTCTGGGGTAATTTTTAAGTTAAAATTTTATTTAGTTACGCTGCTGCAATGTTTATTGCCCAAATACAATAAAAACCAATGCGGATTTAACAATTTGTAACATTTAGTGAGTGGGTCCACGACATATCTGAGTTTACCGCTTCACAGATGTGTCGCTTTAAAAAAATGAAACAAGCATTCAGAGTCCTCTCATCCAAAACTTCGCTGAATAATAATTTAGAGCGATAAATTTTTTTGAACTGTGAGGCAACGTTAAAATAATGTGACTAGATTAAGCTTCCGCGTGTTATCCAGCCAGTTATTCAATGTGCCAGACGTTCAACTACGATTACTAATTTGGATATTAACTTTTTGGTACAACTATAGCAACTGCCTATATCCTTTTCATGGCTGCAATTACAAACGATTGGTGTTGCTTTCAGCATTCGACGCTGAAGATATATGCACGGGATGCTTCGAACCCGATTCCGAGGATAAAATGGGCGGCAGGTGTTCCAAATGTGGGCGGTTTGTGCATGATGAATGCATATCTGGTGGAACAACATCTTCATTTGTGTGCTGCAATGATGCTAATCAACTTTGGCATTTAGAAGATAAACTTCCTTTGAGCATCATTCAAGATATGTATTGCTACTCGTCAAGTGAAGAATAAATAGAGTTTTAATATCGTCACAAATAAAATGTGGGCTGATGTTGCAAACAAACTCGTATGGATAGTGAAATATGACAATGGATAGTGAAATATGACAATGCAGCGTTGATGAATACGTTTAATACATGTTAAGGTCAAAACCAGTCTTAAATTACTAACATGCCATATAGATATAAGAATTTAGGCTCTAGGTTAGGTTTGTATCTAGAGCCAAGCCAAGCAGAGCCTACAGTCTGTTCGTGACAACCGGACAGGGAGGACTACAGCCGAGGTATATAAACTTCCGATTTGTATTTCCGTTCCATTTTTACGAAAATTTCATCGAAAACTTTTTTGTTCACTTACAAAATTTTGTACTTATGGGAAAGTACCGTGTTTAGAAAGCTCAATTCGTCCGTAGTTTCATGAATTTTGTAAATATTTTTAATAAAATTGTATGTAATAAAGTGTGGTTATGCACCCAGCTTTGTGGTTGCATTAGGTCAATGATTTCTACCTATAATGACACATGAATTAGAGACGTTTAGATTTTCCCAACATTTTAGGTTATAACTTTTGCCAAAACCTTTTGATCCAATTATCGAAACCACCGGAGTCCTCTAATATAACATTGTGAAAGTATTATTTGTCAGAATAGCCGTTTTTAAGCTATGAGCCAAAGTGCCCCAAAGAAGTTGATTTTTGTAAAAGTAAGTCTATCTTTTCTTGGAGACGAACGATTGGCTTATCTGTATATTTTATCCGTCAAACTATTTTGTTTCATTGATGAACGCACACTGAGAATCCCAAATTTACCAAAAATAGTCAAGTTTCACAAAGTTTTCAAGTAGGCAAACCTTGATAGATTTGCCGGTTTTCATGGACAAGGAATACGACAAATTCAAAGGTACTTGCGTGGAATGCATTAAAAAGACAAAGCGCTAGGGTCTACCAGCGCGATAAATTACACTGCAAATTATAACTTCTCCAGTTGTAATTTATAAGTTTCAATACTTGTCGTCTGTTAGGCCACTGAATTATTTTGTAAAAATATTCACGATTACAAAGAGTGTTCAAAAACCATTCGGTGTGAAAAATAAAGAAAATCAAATGTTTAAGCCTAAACTAAGCCAAGCTACGCTATTTTGTGTCTTATTATGTCATTGTATGACTGAGCACAAAATTTTGTTGAATTTCTACCGAATCTCCGTATGTGCACTGCGCATAGATTTCCTGTGCATCTACTAATCGCGGCACGTGGTGCGCGCTGCAGGCTACTGCAAGGCAAGTTACTATGAGTACGGCGGACCTGCTTCGAAGTTTGCACAAGGCCGTTTAGCTTAGCATAACCATTGTGTTTGTATGCACTTTGTATACATGTAGTATATTTTACATTTGCGTGTTTTTAGTAAAATTCTGTGTAATTATTTATTAACTGAGGTCGAAGGCCGCCAAGATGTTATCTCACCAACTATTACTATACCTCTGTTGTATTTCGCAATTCCACAGGACTGCAAGAGATGTATATGTAAGTGAAATACCATAAAACCTTGGGTCGAATCGGTGTCCAGTTTCCACATATAAGTAGAAACAATAACTGAGACAAATTTCCATTTAAGTACAAATTAATGTTTTAAAATATTGAGCCACCAACACGATTGAAACTGCTGAGAGACCAATGTTTTGGTATAAAACACTGAAAAATAAATTCATAGTTCAAAATCACCATAAAATATGCGCGCAAATACCCTGGCCTTTCGCAAATAGTAGCTCTGATACTGATAATGAGTTATGCAAAAATGCATCGATTTTTGGGACAAAATGTTCAAAAGCTAGATATTAAGGGTTTTTGCAAAAGCAAAAAATTCTTGGCTTTTTGGTTAGCTCTAAAAATTATGTCTATGTGCAATCACCGCACCACTTGCACGAAAATGTGTAAATACAACAACCATTGCTCGCATAGATGCAATGGCATAAACAATAACTAGGTTCACATTTCAGACTTATGTTTACGCCATTGGTGCAGCTAGTGCAAATGTAACAATTGCACTGGAACGTGCTTTGGCGAAAAAAATTTCACGGACGCCGCCCTTTAGTAAACAAAGTTGCTCTAGAGTTTGCAATAGTAATTATCATTGCACAATCAATGATCAAAACTATTGCACTCGAATGTGTAAACTGATTATTCTTTTGCACCTTAAAATGTTAAAGTCTTTTCGAATGCACGCCGTCAATGCATTGTACTATACAGTTGCATAGTCACGTGCAAACACTGCTGCTAATGATCACAGTAAGCAACCGTGTTTACCATTGCACGGATGGCACATTGGGCATTGTCGTTGCACTCGAATCGGTTTGAGTGCATTCGTAGCGACCATACTGCCCACTGTGTGCAGTAGCTGCACACAAATTAATGTGAAGGACGTTGGTTGTCCTAGGAGGTTGATCGTTTGCGATTAACTGTGCGATGGCGTTAACGACTTTTGGGTTTTCCGTTTCAAGCAAAGCAACAATGTCGGCTTTCCTACTCTCAATCTCGAAAACTGGATCGTTGTTGTTCAGTTGTAGTAGGTCTCGGCTCTGGCGTTTCGCATCTCAGTCCAGTCAGCGATTGGTCCTTGATTTCGTTCGATATCTCCGAATATTCGTAGCAACAAGCGAAACGACGTTGCGTGGAGTTGGCAGTTGATTGATAGCGACCAATCGAAACCGCCAACTGATGCTTGGCTCGACCAAACGCTTTGACATGTCAAGAATCGTTGCCATTGCCAAACGAAAAAATGCGAATCCGGTCGATAGTGTCTGAACGAGTTTGTCTCGATATCACTGAGGACAGAAGGATCCTAGATAACTACAAGAAACCACATCGTCAGAAACCAACGACCATTGATTTGTCGTGCACGCTGTATTGCCCTTGGTATCGCCAATTGTGCAGTTGCCAAACCCCGTGGTTACAGAAACAGTAGCTTAACGGTCAGCGCCGGGCGCTCTATTCCAAAAACCAGTGTGACGAATTGATCACCATCATGAGTCGCGTTGTCTTGAAAATGAATTGAACGTGACCGGATGTCCGCACCAAATTCATGATTAACAGCCAATCCTGTTGCACTCTTCTTGCTCTGGTGGAAAAGCAGATGATTGCTTTGCGCATCGTATGCGTTTTGACATCGTTGTTTGACACCGACTGACTTGGTCCTTTAATTGTTTGCGAATCGATACCGTTTGTTGGCACCAATTGATTTGGTCCGCAAATTGTTTGCGCGTTGACACTGTTGTTTGGTACCCCATTGATTTGAATCACGAATTATCTGATCGTTGACACCGTTGCTTGGTACCGATTGATTTGGGGTGTCGTTGTTGTTTTCGAATCGCCGTTTCATTCCGATGAATCGACTGATATACCATTCAGCCTGCAATAGCGTTTGATGAGCCGTTGTCAAATATATAGATTCCTGGAATAGTATTTTAAATGTCTGACCCAGATGTATATTCCAAAAAGACTGTGTCGCGTCGGTGTGTCGTTGAATTTATCTTGTTAGAGCTACGTTGCCGTTGAGCGCTTGAACTCGTTCGTTGATCCGATTTCCTTGTTCGCTTCGACCAGCGAACACTCACTTCGGGTTCGCTGATGTCAAACCCGATGGTCTTACTTCGCTCTGCGGTCAAAAAATAACCAAAGAGACTTTATTAACAACAGTATTACATGAAGCAATAACATTATTATGATGGTGCAGTCAGAGAGAATGAAATTGCAGAAACGGTAACTGGGTCAAAAGACCCAAGGTGGTTTTGCTTATATTGGTAAAACATGCGATGAGAAACATATCTACCCAATAAACAGTTTCAGTTGTTTATTTAACTTTTCTTGGCATTAAGCTGCATTTTGTTATTTTCGAGATATTGCTGATTATATTATACAATAGCTTCAATTGCAGTAAACTAGTTTTCGTGCTGCTACAGCAAAACGTAATGAATTTATATATATCGTTGTGTTTCTGTTGATGCTAGCAAATAGATAATAGCAAAAACCGTAAATTCTAGAAGACTACCGCCGCTCTGTTTCAATTACCCAGGTCGGACAGATAACCTTAATTTATGTCATAGCCGTTCGTCGCAATACGCTTCGTGTTCGATATCGAAAAGGCACCGCCGCTGACGGCGCGTGCTTGGTCGAAAGCCAACTTTAACCGCAGATATGGGTGATGAAATAAAGCAATTGGTTTTTAAGCAGCAAAAGTTCCGTATTCCGTTGATTGTTGTTGATGATAAGCAACTTACTATATCCTTTTGTTAAAGTGTAGGATCAAAAATCTTTTTAACACCCGTAACAAATCTGCTGGTTGGGCGTGGTGGCGTAAGTTTAAAGCTCGTCACGTAAATGTTTCGGTACGTTGCGCCGAAAATATTTTGGTAAAGGGGCTTTACTAATATCACCAGACTTTCTCGGCCTTGATAGAGACATGAGCTCATACTGTATTAAAGGAAAACCTCATGGAATGCATAATATCATCACTGTAGTGCCGGAGAATATGCAAAAAGGGTTGGCTAAAAGAAGAAGCAAATCAGTTTCATTTATAGCGCCTCAAGACCGTAGATCCAATAGTACAGTTGTGGCGTGCATGAACGCGGACTTCCACCCATAATAGCATTCAATTGCAAAAGAGTGCTGAAAGAGTATAGCGTTGGAATGCCTCCGGCCATAGAAATTCGCTGTTCCAAAAAAAGTTGGATTAATAAGGATTTGTTCGTTGACTGATTTCGCAATGTGTTTCTGGCACACAGGAAACTGCTGTCCGAGTACGACATTTTAATAATGGGTAACCACAGTTCTCACGAATAAAATGTGGCGAGCCGCGACGCCGCAAACCAACACAACACGAAGCTTTATATTATTCCGTCACACACTTCCCGCAAACTTCAGTCTTTAAATCTGGTATTTTTCAGGATCTTTAAGAAATCTTGGGAGCAGCACGTAGTGAACTTTACGCAAGCCAACAATTCGTGCGTCAAGGACAAACATTCGTTTTGGTGCGGTTTTCGGGAAAGCATGGAAACCGTCATAGCAAAAAAATGAGGTCGAGCAGCAGCTGGATTTAGAGCTTGCGGATTTTCTTTCAACACAGACCCTGTGGGCACAGTAGCAGCGGCAATGGTAGACAATATTTTAGGTGAAGATCGCTTGCCCCATGGGCGAGGTCGTTCTTAGACTTCCCAGCCATCATCGTCGGAAATCTAATCGCTGCAAACCGAATTTGTTGCTGAAACTAGCAATAAGGTTGTCGTTTGTTCGCAATCGCAAGATAATTGCTCGGATGCTGAAATCTGCGGCATCTACTTAATGTGGTTCGGCGTTGACGGTTCTTCAAACCGTCAACGCTGGTTTGGAACGCAAAAACCCGTCCGCCGTCATTTGATGCCAAATCTATCTTTCTATTCAAAGCTTACTTGGTTCCAGCTTCCAGCAACGCCGTAATCGCTCGTGAAAAGCTGAGTCGCATGCGCGAGAATAATGGAATTCTGAATCCAACTCCTGAGAAGGTTGTTACAAATAAAAAATACAAAGATGAATAGTACTGCAAAACATGCCCGAGGTGTATCAGCAAGGATAAATGCAACGAATCTTGGATTCAATGGATAGAGTGAGTGTACCGCTTCAATTAGCAAAGGCTGCAGGATTTCGCCGTGCGTTACTTTCGTAACGTCCAGCATGCATTGATGTGACGGCATTTACTATAGATGTGGTAAAACGTAACGAATATTTTTTCTGTTGTTGTTTATCTATTAGTATTTCGATGCTGGCAAACAGCCAACTCTATAAAACTATGGTAACTCCATTTCAATTACACAGGGCGGCTCGATAATCTTAATCATGTCATAACCATCACGATCTTGTTGAAAATGACACAAATTTTTATATACTGCTGCTATGAAGGATAACATTTATTATACGAGAACTTGTGCAAATATATGGTTTACAATTACCCCGTGTAGCAATAATTTCAGTTAATTTGCCTAATCAAGCGATGAAACACAATTGGAATTGAGAAATTTCTTCGGCTGTTTTTTATCTCTCTGTTAATTTGCATAAGCGATAAAACATAACTGGAAGTGTCGTATTCAGTTCACTGTTTTTTTCGTTCATTACTGTATTTGAGCAGTTAATTTACGATAAATTTTACGATTAAACTCTGCTTCGTTAGGGAACTGGATCGGTGGCCTAGGTGTAAAGGCGAAAATATTGGTTTGGGTTTTCGAAGCTCAATCACAGCGATCATGATATCCGAGATCCTGTATTGGCAAAATCTGTTAATTTATGAAATATTCAACAGATGGCGGGCAAGTTTTCCAAATTATCTTACTGATTGTAGGTGGTTTAGCCAAATACGAAAAGTAGTAACTTAAATAAATAAATAAGTAAATAAATTTGTGCTAAAGTAAACAATTGGAGTAGGCAAAACCATTTCTCATGTGCCCACGAAATTAATGGTGTAAGATATTGATGAGAAGCTGGTTTCTCAAATACATTTAGAGCTTCCACTATTGCGAAGATATTTTTCTGTAATTTGTTTAGGCTGATTTTTCAAGATAAAAGTGAATTGATCTGCAGTTATTTGAGAGGAAAGTGTTTATATTTTCCGTGAAGTACGTGCATGTAAATAATCTTAATTAGTTTTGGCATGTATGGCAATGTTCAATAACGAAATACCATACATGCTTATAGGGGGACAGGGGATTATTCCGTCCGAGGATCGGACCCCCTCTTCGTCTGATCCCCCTGAAGCGCCGCTCTTCCGCCCCGTTGCTGGCATCCGCACCGCTGCGACGGCACGATAAAAATTTCGTTACGAATAGGCAAAAATGAGCTAGAATTGAGCAACATAGTGGAAAATTGGTAGAAAATTGGCAAAAAAATTACAGGAAAATTGGTAAAATGAGCGTCAATTTTTTTAATTTCAGATCCAAGAAATTTCAAAAATGTATCCCTCGATAGCCTCCCCCTCCCGCCGCACCCGATATCCCCACCTGGGACTTCGGAGCACATCGATGTATGCGAGATACAATGTGTGAATAAAAACGTCGATTCAGTTTCTACTAGTGCTTAAAGCACAACTATTCCTATTTTATTGTTATATGTTCGGTGAAATAGCGGAACCATTGTTGAAGTCAAGGTCGCTTTAAAGTTTTATGTTGCCGTAACCCTGCATTAAAATCTTATAAGTAAGCTTTTGTCGTAATGCTTTCGGAGCAAAAGTGATAGTAAGTTATTTTTATTAACATCACAAGCCACGCCTTCAAATTGCACCTTATTTGCATTCCCAGTTCGGTGCACACAAAACACACCGGCATCCAACTTTTTGACAACACGCTGCACAAACAATGCCAAATTACACAAAATTATGAAAATGCAATTTCGAAAATGTCTTGCTCGTGTGGCGTTCTAAGTTGCTCTGGACCAACGAATGATACAGAACCTGTCCTTCGATCTCTCAAGTGCCCTCCGAGTTTTCTTAATGCAGTACGGACGTGGCACCGTCGCTCGGGATTACGGATCTGAAATCACGTTATGCGTATATTCCATTTGATTTGAAATTTGTAACAGTTTATGCAAACTGCAATAATAGTAGTGTTGGGTAATTGAATATGACGACCATTTATTATGTATGTTAGCATTATGGTATGCAATTTCGTTTTGTTTCATCTTGCTGACATAGCCTTTAATGAGCGGTAAAGAATACGCACGTTGTGGCGTGGAGTTTAACCACATTTACGGCACCATGAAAATATTCGGTTACCTCCACCAATGATTTATAGGCTGAAATTTTAGCTACCGAATGCGTGAACTGTTATCGTGCATTAATGAATTTGAATATATTGGAGTGATCCAGCTTTTATTAAATTTTCTGCAGAATATCTTATGTTTGACATGTAAAATCAGCCTTCCATAACGAAAAATCTGAAACTTTGGTTATATAGTATTGAAAACTTTGTTGACTATGTTTATTGAAAACTTTGATAATCTAATGACAGTTAACGTGCTTATTTAAACACAGTAGCTTTTAGGCAAACTAGAAAAATCTGCAAATCATAATGATCTCTCTCTTCTTTCAGATATTAAAGCAGTAGATATAAATAGGTGTACATTTATGTCTATTTTCATACTCATTTGCAAAGTTGAAACAGAAATAGAAGAAACATTGATGCAAAATAGAGACAGTCGTAGGAACAAAGATTGAACACTACGACAAACATGTAAGATATAAAACGTTGGATTATAATTATGCATCATAATACTACGTTATTTAAAATCTTTCATATTATATTGATACTGTATTATCATTAATGGTCGTTTTACATCGCTGATGTTTGTGTGGATATTTATCATTGACGTGAGAGTATAAAATCGTACCTGTCGGTCTTTTCGCGGAGATGTTGGCAAATCTTGATCTCTGTATATCTCATACACTAGCGCTGTTGTGCTATACTTCAGCCCCGCCTGGGATGGTTTCGTATTAATGGTGTGCGACACAAATGAAGGCGAAAGTTCAACTGCAGCTTAAAAAGCAGTTGAAAAACGTGTAATAACTATAAACAAGGTAGGTATATGCGTGGCATAATGCGTTTCGAACTAGTAAATATGTAAATATTTACATGCCAGAATAGGGAATGCCTTCCACATGTGATACAAGTTGCGATTGCAATTTAATGATTTGGTGAAGTACAACTATATTATATGGTAATTTTGAAAGTTTTAGTACATGGAACTTACAATGAGAAGGTGTTTGTCCAATGTCTCTTGTAGGTTGTTAATATACATAAAATATAACATTGCCTTTAGTGTAATTCGATAAAAACGTCTAGCTTTTTATACTGCAGCAAAAATTTGCGTTTAACTGTCATACTTATCCCATAACTTTTAAGCAGGCAAATAACGCGTAGGTCATAGTTGGTAGTTTTTAATCATTCACTGTTAACCACAATGTTGTGTCGTTGCTGATCATCACTGTAATTATTTTTAATTTTACAACTTGGTGTAGACGCTAACGTGAGCTGCTTGATAGACTTTTTATACTTTTAGTACAACGATCATAGAAATGCACACAGGGGAGAGGGTGATTATCTCCCTGAGGCTCGCACAAACACCCCTCCCCTCCTGGACGCGTCGCCCAAGGTGCGCGGGAATAATTTTGGAAAAATATGATAAGAATAAGCTAAATTTTGGCACAAATACCCAGAAATTGGGGAAAATTTTGGGGAAAATTGGGAATAATCAAGTAAAAATTGGCAAAAACTGGTGCAAAATTTGCAAAATTGCGACCGAAAACTTGCAAAGATTTATGTAACAGGGTCGTTCCGACCCTGTCACGGATTTTAGGATGTTCACACCCAAAATTGGACTGGGATGCGTTGGGATAGAGCTGGTCGTACTTACAAGGGTCGTTTCATGTCAGCAGACATTCTGTATGAAACTATTGACTTTGTTGTTTACGTTCAATATTTTGTATAAAAGTATGTGGTTCAATATTTTGTACAAAAGTATGTGGTTTAATATTTGGTATAAAAGTATGTGGTTTAATATTTTGTATAAAAGTATGTGGTTTAATATTTTGTATAAAAGTATGTGGTTTAATATTTTGTATAAAAGTATGTGGTTTAATATTTTGTATAAAAGTATGTGGTTTAATATTTTGTATAAAAGTATGTGGTTTAATATTTTGTATAAAAGTATGTGGTTTAATATTTTGTATAAAAGTATGTGGTTTAATATTTTGTATAAAAGTATGTGGTTTAATATTTTGTATAAAAGTATGTGGTTTAATATTTTGTATAAAAGTATGTGGTTTAATATTTTGTATAAAAGTATGTGGTTTAATATTTTGTATAGAAGTATGTGGTTTAATATTTTGTATAAAAATATGCGGTTTAATATTTTGTATAAAGGTATGCGGCTTAATATTTTGTACAAAAGTGCGCGGTTTAATATTTTGTATGAAAGTATGCAGTCTAATATTGTGTAATCTTACTAATTTGTATTGGCATTTGGTCCAACGGACCATTTTGTGTCGTTATAATCCGTTAGGGACGAGTGTTCCAATCAGCCCCAACTCGTGAGGAAATGAATCCCAACCGACATGTAGGACCGAAAATAGAGTTTTACGCCGACGACAGTTGGAAGGCAGTCGACAACTCAACCGGTAGGCATTCGTGTTATAGGGTTGACGGCCACGACCGTCCGGGAATAGGAGGCCCCTGGCTGCACGTTCAGGAAAACACGTTTGTTAAGACCGAAATCAAAAATATTAAACTTACTTGGTTATAATCATATACTAGGTAATGGTTATGGAGAACAACAGGCCAGAATAGACGGAAATCACACTTTGGTAGCACTTGCAACTATAAGGGATGACGGATGCCGGGCTCGTTCAAAGGCCCGTCACCGTCTGCGATATCATGGTACGGAGAATAACCAGAGTAGGCTGGTGAAACGCTTTGGAAATTGCAAATAGATATCCAAAGGCCCTCAGGACAACGCCGCAACTTCGCTTGTAACACGTAGAGACAATCGCTACTTACGCTAGGTAGGATTGTCATCGGGGAACCCGGACCATCACTTTCCATGCAGTTAGGACACATCATATATAAAATATATACATGTATCTATTCATGTGTGTATGCTGTGGACAACTTTTTAGACCAACCGGCCTTGTTTCTGCGACCTATTGTAGTATGCAACTAATACGAACCCCACTTTCTAACACTCCCGCCGCCACACCCCGCGTCAGAACCGGCGCACGCGACCCCTCGTTTTGTTCACCGTGACTAGTTGAATCCAACCATATGCTTTGTACCTTTGCCCGAATCCCCGCTGACCCGCGACAGCCACATGAAGCGCCTGGAAAGCCGTCGTCAACTGTTGATGGGCGCCGACAATTCGAGATTTTTCACTCTACTCTAAAATGGGCGAATCGCCCCTCGTTAGATTTGTCTCGATGAGACATCTCCAAAAATACCCGGCGGGTCTCGCTCCGCCGCTCCGTTAACCCGTACGATCAACAAACGCGCCCCCCATCGTAGCCTCGACTCTCTCTAATCGCACCAATTTTAGTACCACTTTTATTTCTACCGCCCCGGTGGCGGTATCACCCCTCGTTCAAATCGTCGTTGGACGCTGAGTCCAACGATACCCGGCGGGCGTCGCTCCGCCCGTCCGTTAACGCAGGAGAGCCCGCTAAACGCCCCCATACTAATACACATCCGAACCCACAAGTGGGTTCCAACCCGCTTTTACGTCTATCCCCCTCGTGTTTGGTATCAATCGACCCCGTTTTCCGTCCTGGGACCGAATTTGGCCCCAGCCCCTCGAAAATCGCCTCGGATTCCCCTTGTCCCGCTTCCCTTCCCACACCCGCCTCGTGTCCTCGCTGTCCTTTCGCTTCTGACCTCGTTCTCTCTTTAACCGACGTTTCTAGTCGGTTTTCTTTTGTCGTCGTTGTTGTTGTTGTGTTTGCTGTGCGTTGTGTTTGTGTTTATCCTGAGCGACCTTTCTGTCGCTCAGGACGCCAATATGTCTAATGTGTAGTGTATGTGTTTGTGCATGTGTTTGTGTGTAGATATATATATATATATATATATATATATATATATATATGTATATAACCATATAAGGACACAGAAAAAACGGACGGACGAGGACACCACGTACTAAAATTCATAAAATTTCAGAGTTTTACGGACGGACGAAAGATGAGCGAACAAGACGAACGGGGGGCGACTTTCGGGCCCTCCCGCGGACCCTAGGGGCCTTGGAGCAGGGCCCCTGAGCAATTAGGAGTACGTTTAGGTCTGCCCCGTCTCTGACCCCGAGACGGACGTCTTCCCGTCGCCGGTTCCCCCCGGCGAACCGTTTTGAACACATATAGTCATATGGAAATTTCGAACAAGCTTGATTTCTTTCGAAGTTTTTGGATGTCCTCGCTTACGAGGGTCATCTGCTAAGTCGAATTAGCTTAATTAGGATGGCGGCAAAGCGAGGACAACAAAGGCCGAGCTGACGTTTGCCGACTCGGGATGGGCTGGGAAGAGCAAACAGTTCAAATCGTGCACAGATTGTCACGCTAATTGGGGCTGAAGAGGGAAATTGCGTGACCCAAAAGTATTCGCAATAGTATAAGTTGAAATGGGACCGGAAACAGTTTGAATCTTGTTAGTTTAGGATCTAATTTCGCTGGACATCCGGCGATGAGGACGGGAAATAAGGACTTTAAAAATCTACTTTTCTTGGGAGAATTTGGACAAAATCACAGATGGTCAACTTCCGAGTACTCGGAGGATTAAAACTTAAAGTCGGCAAACTTAATTGAAGCCGACTCTCCCTAAGGACATCGACGGTTTACGGTAGCCGTCAAGATTCGACTTACCGGAAGTGTCCCCAATTGGACACTGGACATAAGACCCAAAAGAGTGGGCGTCAAGAAGTCGCCAATGATTGGATAGCGACAAAATCGCTATCTTTAACTATGGGCGAAAAATTCGAGGCGACGACCAACGCGTCGACTCGTGGAATCAGTTCGACTTCGACAGCGCGGAGTTCGGTCGACTTTACTGACCGGCTCCGACGCACTCTTTCATTGTTCATGGTTTTCATTTGACTCAGGTTTTCTCTCGCTTTTCGTTTTCGCTTCGGATTTACTCGATGGACGGAGGATTTCCGCGCAGGTACATACCTCGCGAAGGGGGTTCAGCTGGTGCTGCCCCGAGGATCGACAGTCGTAAGTATGAGGAAGGCTTAGTGACAACAGGGGTTTACTTTCCCTGTTAATTGAAGAGTAACAGACTGTTCGCTTAGTTTTCCCGGAACGTAGCGTACCCCTCGTACTTAGGTAGAAACATTCTCGTTCGGGTTCTAACTCCCTGTTCCCACCGGAATGCTACACCTTTTCCTGTTCTGAAATTAATCATCAACATCGAGTACCGACGTAGAGGACGCTAGGCGGTGATACAGAGTGCAGTGAGAACTGATCAAACCTATTCGAAGTCTTTCTGATTCCCCGTGGTCTTAGGTAAGGTACAACAAATTGGACGCCTCTCGTCCAAGTTTTACATGACTTGGTTCCTTCGAGTTAGGATCACTGAATTTTCCTGAGTCGACCACGGTAAAATTTCTTGAACGTGCATACCACAACTTAAGGATTTATTCGATGATTTGTTTTGATGGTTTTCCAAATTTGTAGCTTAGTTGAACGTTCAATGCTCATGCCGTGTTTGAGCTTGAACAGAAACGCAGCTTAGGGACGGAGGACTAGCCTCCGTCGGGTTTTAGGAAACCCTTAAAATTTCATTTTGCTCTCTGAGTTAAGAAAATTTGGGATCATAAAAGACGGATCAAATTTCTAGGCACTCCAGCTTGAGTCTAAGGTCTTTGCTGCTTTTATCGTATGTTGTCTCGGAATGGTTTTACTTGAATGTTCGAATTTGATCTTGGAGCACTTAGACAATTTACCCAGTAGACATTTTGCTGTTCGGACGACTGACCGGAGTACCTGTAGGTGTCCCCTTGTCCCCGGGTAATCAGAATGAGCTGGGGGAAACTCGCCCCCAGCTGAGCAAAATTTAGCCGAACTCGAACTGACGGTGTCGATGGGGCATCGTTTGGCGGTAATACACCAGTTTTGGACGCCAATAAAAATGCAATCAAAGCAATTAAGTTTACCTGCGTCCACTATTACAGTTCGCAATGGTTTTCAATAGAGCCCATTTCCAAAAAAGGAAACAGAAATAAAACTGTACCCCGGAACCTTTACTAAAAGTTGCCTTCGCGGGAGGAAAACATTGTGCCCCCGCCTTTAAACAAAATTTTAATACTTTCCAAAACCAAAGAAAACTTACCTCCTCGCCCTGGCCATTTCGGCCCCAAATCGGGCGAGCGCAAAACCCTTTTTTCTTTTCAGAGCGAGTTGATCGCTGAGTTTAGCTTTTCCTTGATTTTTACTCGGTTCGCCCGTTAGGCTATGTACTATGTATGCCCAGTTTTGCTTTCTCTATACTTTCAGTATCAGCCCGTTGTATTTTCCCGTATCATGAGTTGAACCTGCACGGAGAATTTAAGTCCGCTGCAGAGTTCTAAGTCTTAACCATTCAGCCATAGGTGCACACCAACGTTTATTATTACGTTGGTAATAACTCAACTGCACGACAGTGCAGTTCAAACACTGCGACCTCGCAGTACAAAAAGATAGGCAATAGAGAGAGAGTCAAAGGACAAACGGAAAAGAGACAAGCCCAAAGACGCAAAGGCGTCCGGGGCTGGTCGCCCCTGTCCCGACAATCCACAAAGACCCCTCTAGGTAGGAAACAAGCCTCGTTCAGCCTTTAGATGGGCGCAGTCCGCCAGAAAAGGACTCGCCGCCTCTACCAAGACACAACCTCAAAATCGAAGAGAACCCAACTGACCATTTCGGTCAACGGGACTGCAACTAGCCGGACAATCGTCCCGCAAACTGTTTAAACGGATACCTCACGCCACGCTGCGGCCCCGATCGTGCCCAGTCGGCGTGGATAAAAAGGAACCCTTCCGTTTTTCCGTTTTTCTTGCCCCCCCCCATATCCGTCGTTCGGTCAGTCGTATGTTTCGGTAGAAATTGTCATCGAACACAATAGGATAGAAAATTCATAGGCGCCAGTGCCGGATCGTCTCCGGATAAGTGATTAGGTGCTCCTTATTAGATGTTGCAGGTAATATTGGTTGAGCAGTGTTCTGACCCTGTTGTAGAGCTCGCGTAGTCGACCCCGAACATCGTTTCCCTCAGCCCCGCTTAAGTATTCGTCGCCCAGAGCGATTAGCATGTAGGAGCGTTTTCCGAAGCACTCTAGGGCCCCTGCTTAGTGCACCTCATAGCGGAGTAGCTCGCTAGTATTGAGTCGAAGCAGGGATAACCGCCCCTAGTTCGCACCCTGGCGAATAACCGTACGCTCCTCCCTTGTTCTTTTCGTTTTACGTCCCATGCCACTATGTTGTGTCGAACCGCATCGACCATAGTGAGGTATTACTCGGCGTCTCCGATCCGTTTTTATTAGTCCCGCAACTAAGGAACACTCGCCCCTCGATAACTGTTCATCTATGTGAGTAAACTTTGTATCGTAGACACTGCGTTCAGACTTATGTCACTCCGAGACGCTAGGAATTTTGGTTTTCTCTATGGTTTGTCCATTCGGACGAGCAGACCCTGCTCGCCATGGCTTGAGTGCGAGAATGCCGCAAGCCCTGACGAGTAAGGCCTTCTATTCAATTTGTTTGATATTTTGCTGGAACAAAGGAGTAATAACTAAAGAACCCAGTTGAAAATTTACCTCGTCATCAGCACAAATTCAAAAAGGTCAATAGGAATTTTGAATACTTTCCTCGAAATAGGATTTATCGAAAAGCGCAGGCCACGCCATTAATAATCCGACATTAAACACTCAGGGCCCGTCGGAACCCTGTGGGGGCCACATAGGTCAATGCTCTAACACGGAGCATACCGTGATTTTACCGGAGCAGATCAGCTTGAGCTTCAAATTTCTAGGGACATTTTCATGTTTTATTTCAAAACTCACTACGCCAAAATAGAATTTAACAACTTCCGATGAGTCTAAGATAGGGAATAGCGGCTAGGCTCCATGACCTGCGAGCAGGTGTCGGTGCTAGCCTCCCTGGGGGACCTCAGAAATCATACCCGATACTAGACACGTGCGCAACCCTTCGGGCGGGGTCCGAACACACCCCGTGAAGCGCGCCTGCGGCCTGCTAAGCTCCGTAGCTTCTTGGGTCTGACCAAGAATAGGTTCAAAATTTAGTATTCACGGTCCACCCTTGAGGTTACGATAGCCGGGGTCGTATGGGCATGGTGTTAGGAAGTTGCGCCATGCAGCTGCGTCACCGGTTATTACATATAAACGATGTTTGCGAAACGTATAAGTGTATTATGCACGTTTGCATAAAGTTTATATTCATTGTAGCGGTATCAGTGCAAGTTGTGGTGAAAATGTCCATAGTTAGCACACAAATGTAAAGGATTTCAACCAAAAAATATCCTCGCCATACAGAAAATAACAGGGAAAATGCGCCCAACTCTGATGGATATACGTTATAATGTTCTGCAGATTGCAAATGGTTCGGTTGATTTGGATAAAACGTTTATATAGATATACAATAGACATAGTGTAGACTTGTGTAGTATCAGAAACATCTGTTGCGGTGGAAATATAATGCCAGATAAGAAAATCTAGTTGAGTGTTATCAATGAGAGGACTCCCACGCAGTCCCAGAGAAGAGCACTCTAGAAAGGTCGCTAATGTAACATATATTACAGTCAGCCCAGGTCCACTTAATTTATGAACGAATGTTTCCACTTGGTTTCAGTGAATCACATTACAACAACAACACAAAATCTGCTTTAGTTTTGCGTCAATAATACGGTTGGATGCCGTGAACAAAAACTCACTTGTGTTTTCCAATATTTGGGGCAACTCGTATTCCAACTTGTGTTTCTATGAATTACAGAAATTATACGTTTCTAATTCTCTGAAAAGGCGTGTGTTGAGATATGGTATTGACGCTAGAATTACCACTCAATAACTGCTTCTGCGAATTTTAATCAAAGGCAAACCCGCTGGTTTTGGTTATTGCCAGCCTTTTATTTATTATCATTATCATACATGTTCATAGGTGAGAGGAGTATTATACACCCTAAGGGTAGGACCCCTCTGAGTCACCGCATTCCCCGCCTCCCCACGCCTAAGGGGCACAGAAACTTTTGATAAAAATAGATAAATAATAACTGGCAAAACAGTACAAATTAAAAAAATTTTGATTCCCAAAAATATTCTAAAATTTATCTCCCTGAGGACCTCCACTCCTCTTCAACGCCGACTGGCTCATCTCCCTACATTCGTAGGCTAATTATTCACGTTAGTAATATTACTCCCACTTCTCTTTTAGCTAGCATTTGAGGTGTTCGATACTGCTATTTTAGGCTACCATTACTGTTATTAATGAATGAATTATTGTTTGCTATGGCCGGTCCATGTCGCAGCTTCTGTCAGCTATTTCCTATCGCGCTTGTAAATATTCCGTATCAAAGTCGACTTTGACGATTATTGTTAAGCGGCAACACATTCAATGGATGTAGCGGAAACATCAATTTCGCTGTCAGCCTCTCTGATTTTTCAGGGAAACTATAAAAGATGTATGCGTTGCTGGCGAACAGGGTTTCTAAAGTAAACGTAAGAATTCGCATATGAGTCTAATCACTGATCTGCGAATAAGGAACTCTTGATTTTAGAAAGTTTAATTCAGATAAATTATTTCAGGAATTCATTTAAGTTGTGAGAATATCAAAAAATATAATATATTCAACATACGAAGTTAATTTTCGTTGCACTTCAAACAGGCTAACTTTATTTGCGTTAAAACACAACTCATTGTTCACAATTAAAAAAGATTTCACTTACTTTCCTCTTTCGATTTCACATCTTCGCCAAAGTTGACCTCTTCGCAGTAGTCTGGCACCGACAGTGTTTCTTCCGATTGCTTTTGCGTCACTTGATGAGTTTTGATACATTTCGTGTCGAAAAATATTTCTCGTGTGCTTGCACTCCGTCGGCGCACTCTTTTGGGAATGGGTGCTGTACCGCGATCACTTTTAGTCATACGTCCTGAACGGTTGGCTTTCCGTTTTTCCGCTTCTTGTCCGGAATGAGGATACGACGAAGTAGGTGAGCATATTTTTGCTGATATTGGCGTTTTGTCCTGTTCCTTTGATACAATTTGCCACTGATTTCCTAAAGTTGGCCAGGTATGTTGGATTTGTGGTTCAGGATAACTATATTGTCTAATCGACTTAGGATGAGGGTTCCGAAATTTTATTTTCCAGCAGCTCAACGAAGTAGTTTTATCTCTTCGGAAGGCCTCTTGTGGCCTTAATGACAACGGACTATTCCTACCTTTACCATGCATGTTTCATGTGGTGGTTCTTGCTGAATGTAAAATAAATGAATCTAGCGTAATTTCATGTGCAGCAGATTTGCTATTAATATTTAATGTGCTTCAGTTATTCGAAGGCCTGCCTTGGTTATAACGTTGTCTTTGCCATGAATCTTGCACAATCTTTCCAAGATCACTATGATTGAAGTCCATAAAGCACCACCTGGAAGAAAATATAAAATTTCACGGGCATAAAAGCATAATTATGGTGATTGGAATTATGATTATATCTGTGACTATTAAACGAGTTGCAGTTCAGGTACAGAACAGAATATCCTACACTTTCTGCTTAAAAGTGTAGCTTGCTAAATCTTACGGCAGTATATTAGTGGCGTAATGTAGCGGAGTCCTATTTTATAACCTAACCCGAGCAAATCGAGCTGCTGAGTTTAATTAGGTTTTTTATCATTCGATTTAACGTGTAATCGCTAACAATACAATTAAAATACATTAATGCAAAAGATTTGGTAAATTTTTTGTAACGACTTTTTACATGGTGCCGAACTGAGCTTGATCACTGCTAAAGTATACGGGCATATATAGAGCTAAATCAAACATCATTAAATATGCCAAAATCTCAACCAGAAACATTGATTTCACAGTGTAAGTAGTGACAAATATCTCATAAAATTAGATAAAGTGGTGGTTACAGTTCCACTATATGTAGCCGTTTCTTTTATTTACTCTGTGTTAAAAGATTTTGAATCTTATGAAATCACGGTCGCAACGAAGGCTGACGAAAAGTGTTGCGTGGCTTCCGAGTGGATCAGTCGAGTTACTCGTGATGCACGTGGCAAAACAGTTGGCCTCTCACGTAATACTGTGTATACCGGAGATGTACATTAGTTGCAGTTAAACTTTGACTTCAAGAAAATAACAAGCTATTCTGTCCGAAAGCACAGCGGTATTCGCGAGTTGTTGCCTGATCCAAACTTTTTTGTATTCTTGTGAAAAGTATGTCACAACAGCATACAAGGCTGGATCAGTGTTATTCAATCAGCATAAGAGTCAAAGAATTCATAGAAAACCGTTGATACTGACCATTTCATATAGATTTATTGAGGGCTTATTGCTCCAGACGCAAGGACCCTGTGAATCGTTGGGTCCAAAAGCTGCCTCAACACCTATCATGTAGGTGTTCCCACGGATCGTGCGCACTAGCAATGTCAAGTCATCGCGACCGATCGACAGTTGGCATTACTTCCTTGTAATTAAATAGTACGACATCAAGTTTACCGCGTTTCGAACATCGAACAGTGGTAAACATATTTCTATTTTAACGGCGTCAATCACTGTGACTCTGACTTTTTTTCTTTCGCCGTGAATGTGGGCGGATGAGCACGAGACGTTTGCAGAATGATATTTTCAATTGGTTAGCGGACTCCAGCAGATCAGATCTGCGAAACTTTCCATTAAAACGACAGTACAGACGGTTCTACAATGATATAACAGGTCGCATGCACAGTTTGAGAAAACTGTGAAACAATGCCTTGTAAATATATACGAATAATGCAGCATTCACAGAATCGCGGCAAAATTTTTGAATTAGCTACTACAGAAATTGGGCCACTTTTATAAAACAGGTACAGAAACTGCGCCACTTTTAGAAAATTTGCTACAAAAACGGTGTCAATTTAAGAAAAACTGCTTCAGAAACAGTATCACTCTTAGAAAAACTTCAGCAGAAACTGTGTCAGTTTTAGAATCGCTGGTTCATAAACTTGCCAAGTTTGCAAAACCTGGGTTTTTAAGAATAACGTACACCGAGACTAAGCAC
Organism: Trileptium ribeirensis; assembly: GCA_030248225.1. NCBI lineage: Eukaryota > Metazoa > Nematoda > Enoplea > Enoplida > Thoracostomopsidae > Trileptium > Trileptium ribeirensis. The sequence goes on along the minus strand of JASANE010022087.1, from coordinate 89,789 downwards.
CAACTTTGCCAAGCAGTTATACACACCTTTCGAGAATACACCGTTATGTAACTCCAAAATTGAATGGCGAATTTATTATTATTAAGATCCTAATATCTAAAATGATCTAAATCAGTCAGTTTTGAAGTACTGGCTTCTAAACAGAAAATGCTAAGGTCAGCAAACTCTTGGTACAGTCTAATCACAAGAATGGAAATAAATATATTTTGAGTATAAGTACGCCAAATGACCAAATGTTTTATTTCCTTGTATATTGGTACATAACCTATACGGGGTTTTGATTTTGCACATTGTTTACAAATGCGTCGACCTGCGCTCACTTTTTTTGCGACCATTGAGTTTTATTTATGATGATTTTATGATTTGACGCAACTTTAAGTGGAATAATCTAGGCTGTTACATACAGACAACATTTTCAGCTCACCCAGCAGATATGTTTGAAATGAGCGCTATTGTTTCATTTAAATTTAAATTCTCAGCCCCCCCACCGCCAGAAAAAGGAAAACGAATCAATTAGATGTAGAACAGTGCATTTCTTGTGGCCTTGTAGAGGTGAAGTGCGTGGGGCCATGAGCATTCACATTCTGTTTCTACTAATGTATTGTTAGGCTATACAATTAATCTAATAGCGAAGCAATATAGGAACTAACGACATCATAATACGACCTTTATCATCACATTGAAAACAGCAACCATAGCTACACTATTATTAAAAATCTCACATATATAACAAATTTGATCGAGATTTTTAATCAAAATAATATGATATAATAGAGTCTACAAAGTTCCGAAACTAGAAAGTTATTACAAAAAATACTTTTGAAACTTTGTCAGATTCATAATGATGGCTTTCCACGTATTCTTTCATCTCGATAGAAGACAAATTGTAGATAAAAGCAAAAACTATTAGCAACAACTATTAGAATTAGCACACTGCAGTATCCGTGCATGCAATAGGGGTAGGGTAACCCCTACCGCCTTTTAGCATGTATGGATACTGCAGTCTGCTGATTCTAAACGGAATTCCCACGATTAAAGAACAAATAATCAATGAACACGGAACACCGTCCGCATAGCATGCTTACCAGCATTCGCAGATCCCTGCCATACATTTTCTACATCGGAAAGGGCCAACTTTGCTTTTAGGAGCGGAAGTTAAGTGCAAAATAAGCCTTTCTCAATGTACTAAGCATAAGCGTTAGCCTTAGCGTAAGCTAATGTCCCTATATCACTCATAAACTTTAGTTATTTTTGTTAAATGCCGCTCAAGCTAAACAATGGTTCCATCAGAATCGAACACCAGGCCTTCCGCGTGCGCAGAAGATGTGCTAACCACTACACCATAGACCCGCTTGAAACGCTTAGTATGTTGTGATGATATTCTAACAAGCGAATTGACGTTTCGCTACCATTGATGATTATTTCTGTGACCGCTACATAACCCTCGCGGTAAGCTGCGGAGCAGGCATTTTTGAGCTCGTTTGTCTTTCCGTAGACTTATCTGCACGGGGATCACATCGGCTTCACCTAAGCTATTTTAGTTATTTTTGTTATATGCCGCTCAAGTTAAATAGTATGTCCACCGGGAATCGAACACCAGGCCTTCAGTGTGCGCAGCAGAAGTGCTAACCACTACACCATGGACCCACTTGAAACGGTTAGTATGTTGTGATCATATTCTAGTTACCATATTGACATTTCAGTAGTATTGATGATTATTTGTGTGATCACTACACAATATACTAAGGCTAACCCAGTGAGGTGGGTGCAGTAGATCTATAGTAGATGTCTATCATATTTAAAGTAGCGCCTGAGATTCAAATAAGTGACCAAGGATCTGAAGGCATTTGTTGATTAGGCTTTAAAGCGGTAAGAAACTTTTTTTTACCACTAACTTTGGTTGGTAAATGCTAAACACAATATCTACGCGGGGATTGCGAGCAAGCGCTTATTTAAGAACACAAGGCTAGATTCAGGCATCATACCTATAATATACAGGGACATATATGTATATATGAGTTCCGCAAGTCCAGTGTTCCATCGCTTTTGAATGTGTGGTATTATACTAGAGGAAAAGCTAAGTTTTTGTGTTCACTTGCAACAAATCACGATGTGCAAAACGAACTAACTATATTGTCGTGCGGGCCTAGCGACAGGTAACCATGAGAGACAATACGTTATATCGTTAGAAAATGAATAGCTTAGAGCGGTTGGTTCGAGGGCGTCAGCCAACCCCCCCCCCCAACTTAGGCTTAAGCTTAGTGTATGTCTCATGTAACGACCTAAGGTTAGGCTAAAGCTTAGGGTTAGTATATCGAAAACGGCATGCCATGCATTACACTTTAGCCTCTCAGGGTTACCTTATCCATCACGTATGTGGCAAATTTCCCAAACATAGTCACAAGTCAGCTCAGGATACATGTTGAATATATAATGAAACGTAGCCAAATCGAAGTGTACTTAGCTGGACAAAACCTGAAACATAGAGCTATACTACAATGTATTTTTTTACATTTTTAGCACTTGAAGCTTCTGAGTCAAGAAAAAAACGCCCACGATATTTTGGATTTGCCTAATTCCATTTTTACATACAAATACATACAACATAGACTGAGCTAAATTGCATATAATATAGAAAACAATCCTATAAATAATTTCGCAGTTCAAATACACCCATGAAAGTCTTATGCAATTACCACAACGCTAAATTGAACGATCTACTCTTTCAGCTAATGCCAAAATGTCTTCACTAACGTGTACACATGTTCAGCTGGAGCTTTTATTCAACCGCATATTTAATATTTAAGGGATTTGCGTCGACTCGGAATTCTACGGGCTTTAAAAACACTATCTGGCATGGGCATATTCTACTTTACTGGGATGATGGCTTAGCCTAACGAACGCTATGACGTAATCAGTGCAAAGCGAATGTGATTCAGTCTTGACAGCTAGAAAACGAATTAGCTTTTCACTTCTAATTTAAAATAATTCCGCCCAAGATCGGAACCTTAATCTTCGTAGTGTTAAGCTTATCAGTTGTGAGTTTCTAAAAGAGATTTTTCTGAGAATAACCTGGGGTAAGTTCGCGGGTGACAACAGAACATCAATCAAATCTACGACCGTAGCATACCAAGGTTTATTTAAGTAAATTCATGCGCGGTACATAAAATCTAAAGAAATTCGGCAGCGTTACCTGGTGTAAACTCACTGCAAAATATTTGGAAGACCAAAGCAGCTGTCATTATTCCCTTCAGATTCCGTTAGCACTGAAACCACACGGCAAAGATTTACCTTGAGCCAAATAAAATAAATTGGAAGAGTGGCAACTCATAGGGAAAAAATCATTTCATCAAATTGTATGTACATAATGAGTGACATTCATGTTACAGGGCATCATTATTAGGTATGTCGTGGAGCAATTTGGGGCAAAAATTACTGTATTTTATAATAAATATTTCATCTGTTGGCTTTAGTAGATAAATCTCGGAACCTGAGAGACCTCAGAAACCTGCGGATTCGCTAGAAACTTTGGTGAATATTGGCTTAATATTGCTAGTGCTAGTTTATACATTTATAATGTCCGTAACGTTTAATTGCAATTAAAAATTCTAAATTCTGGGTTTTTGAGAAAGGAAAAATGTACTGTTTGATAGTAATTTATGCAACCCTTACATATGTCTAAAATGTTTGCTTGCAGAATTTACGATTTATAAAAGAGCGACATCTTGATTTCCCTTTAAAGTTGGCGAACACAAAATGTAATGAGTTCAGTCGCAATAAGCAGAAGAACTTTCTATAGAATAGATTTGCTCTGAATTTTTATTGACCAATAGCTTGCCGTAACACTTTTGGGGGGACTATAAATAGGATGACCGACAGTTCCAGGTATAATTATAATTCTAGCATACACTTGTTACAATATCTGAGCTTAGCGCACTCAATAATAACTGTTATGGTACGTAGCACAAACAGATACATCGCACATTATAGAACAGCTGTACCATGTAAGTAAATTTCAGTCGCAATTAGCATCCTGAATAAATAAAAAATAAAAAAAACATAATTCTTTTATGTCAAGCCTGATACAACATTCCAAATATCTATATTTTGCTCATTAATTTTAAATCCAATCATCAGAAATTTTAAATCCATTTGATCAGAATTACCAAATCGGAGTCCGACTCAACGTTAAGAATCGTTCAAGGTTCAATATGAAAACAATATCAGTGATGTCTGCACTGGCTATCAAGAAAAACCTACTGAAAAAGACCACTTGACAAAAACATGTTAAGAACGACTTATTTAGCAATGTTACGGATACTTAAGCATATAGGTGTCCATAAAGAGTTGTGATAGGGAGGCTCCGTCATAAAGGCATTTTAGTTTTAATCCACATTTTACACTACACCTGAGTATCAGCACCCCCACCCGCCTCCATGAAAGACCGATCTTGCAACGCTTGAGTATGGAAGCCGACCTCAAGCTGCAAAAGCCACATTTCGGACTGGTTCTGTAGGTAGCCGTGATCTCGTCTCTCATCTGAATGCGGTGGTGGAATCCAAAATAGAATCAAGTTTCCAAGACCCCTGATGCGTGGCGATTGCAGCTGCTTCAAAAATCGGCAATGTGTTGATCGCTAGCTTCTCGATCGTCACTGTCATTGATAGAATGAAGAGCCTGATTTATGCGTGTCCTAAGACGAAAAGTAGTGATGCGGAATTTGGCGATGACGTATCATAAATGAATGCCGTTCAGTACAACGTTCCCACATGGAACAGACGGCCAAGATACATTCGTTAATGGCGACAATGGTGACGAGATAATAGCCCATGTGCTGCAGTTAAAGTGCAATCGATGGTCTTAGGGCTAGGTAGCTCGTCCAATATTTGTGGAGAACTCAGTTCCGCCCTGTCGATAATGGAACAGATATAATATTTGTTCCATGTTTGCCGTAGTATTTTTCAAAAACCTTTGGCAAGCTCACTGCATGCAGTGTATGTCGCCTGGTAACCACTCATACACATACCAGTGTGCTGCATTACTAGACAGTAATCCTTAAAGAATATAAAGTAGCGTTTCACTACAATATAGCTTAATATCGTAAGGATGATTTAGCCGCTTCATACTATTTGCAATTAGGCCCCGTTGCCATTGCCAACAATACACATAACACTGTAGTTAATCGTTCAAGAAGTTAGAATACTACTTTAGTTTTATTATCATGAATATGTTGCTGATGTTAATGGAAGGTTGAATTTTAAGTCAAATTACAAAACAATCTTCGTACAGCCTAGATATAGCCTACTTCCCGACATTGTTTTCATATTAGTGAGAAGTTACTAAATATTTCTCATTGTCTTGTTGGGATAAGTAGTGGCTTATGTTCGAATAGTTAATTCCATCACAGCAAATTAAGCACCTATATAAAGATAGAAGAGACATAAATTCTTTATAGTTAATCTAACATACTCTGGAGTAGTTGTTCGTAACAATGGCTCCTTTAACCTTACCCCTATAACGAAAGAGATGTTTTATATATAAAATAGGCAGTAAGCACCTGAGATACTCAGAATGAGCAACACTTGGGTTTATGCCACAGCGATATTGTAGCGGCAAAGACCACGCATGAAAACTGCACCCAAAATTTTTGAAAGTAGTTGCGTCGCTAGTCTGTTAAGCGTATTCAGTGGTAGATTAAATCATAGAAACGCAGCGTTTGTTTGTGCCCACTAGCTTAAAGCTTCGACTCGCTAATGTTATGACTAATCCAGTGACGAAATTGGATTCTTTTACATGCCACTGCAGTGCGGCCACCATAAATTTCCGTCTATCACAGGTTTGCATTTCAGGAATACAATACTAGTTTTTGAATTCTAAAGACTATTGATACATCAGGATTTGTATAAAACCGTAATTTTTTCGGGACCATACAAATTAAATGCGTATTACAAACCGAAATATTCAATGGTAGGCATTTGTGTCCTGAGTTTGTGCAGTAATTTGCAACATATAGCAGGGGTTGAACAGTGTAGTTCACACAGTGTGTAATACAATGCGCTGTAACGGCGACATACAATGTTCAATATCAAAATACATCAAGTTGGTTCTCCCCGATTTAAAGCCTGAAACACAGTTCTTTTTCTAACAGGAGCTCAAACATTTTCAAACTGTATCAAAGCTCGTAAGACAAAGTTGCTTTCTCTAATGCAGCGTTCACAGATAAATGTAAGTGCTCCTGTATCGTTCGCGGCTAAACTGTGCGCAGGTAGAGACGTCGGCAGCATATGTATCTGAACTGTTACATTCGACTGCATTCAATTACATTCCCAAGATATCAGTTGTTATGTTTCTGTAACTACGTACTAGAATAAAATTTAAATGTTGTTTTGCATGGTTTTATGAATGAAAGTTGTTAGATGCACCTGAGTTAATGTAACATTTCTTTTGTTACATTATCAGTTAGATATAGCTGCTGTTTATTATAAAGCACTAGTAGCTTAACATCTAAGACACCTCTGCCTATATGTCCATCAAATCCAATGTGTCTTTGAAAATTTCAACACGAAACCTGGAGACTTCAAGATTAAATCAAGTGGCTCTATTTTGTCATCTTGCTATTGAGAGAGTCTGCTTTTAATATTTGTCTCAAGATGTTTAATATATTCACGAAAATGTGCATTCAAAATTCTAAGATATTTAGACAGATATCTTTATATATGTGAACAATTCAAGCTGGTTCTTTTCAGTGTTTTACGGCGGCCTGATACCCTAACCTTATGCAACTAAAGATGTTTGCTGCATACCCGATTCAGTTACAGCATACAAACAGCAGCGTCCATAGCCGCAATTAAGATTTTGATTGTACATAGTATAATCGTAAAGGTGCGTTCACACATCAAACTTTTCACTCAGATTTTAAGAACAAAATTTTGTCAAATTTTAATAAAAATTTGGCGGTTAGATTGTTACAGAAATATTGCAAAATACAATGCTTTAACATTTGAGCTCAAAGGTAAATTATAATCCTTGTTTTTTGACTGGCTGAAACAGCATGCTAAGAAAGTTCTAACAATTTTCACACGTTAAAATGCACCAAATTTATATAAAATGCTTTCAAATGAAGATGAAAATTTGAGCTCAAAATTTGAGAGAAACGCTTGACGTGTGAACGCAGCTTTCGTGATTGTCTTATAGAAATGAATATCTTTCGCAGTTTAGTCAAACGATAACAAAACCACTATCGCCGGAAAGCCAATTCGATAAATTTCCTGGAACGCGTAAGGACACCAGCGACATAGTTCTATCATTGCCGTTCGAACACAGTCTTTTCAGCGCAGCTGAAGTGTTATGGTTGCATAGCTAAGTTTATTCATACCTGTATCGCTCAGTGCGTATATGCCAAATTTTCAACTGAAACCTTCATAAACTTTAATATATTTCTTTGCTATACCTTTAAATTTTAGAACTATTGAATATGATACAATTTTTATTTTGGTAATTTAAAGTTCTACCGAGTATTTAGAAGATTTAAAAAATGAAAATATATATTTATAGATTCGTCATATTTCGAGCCACATAATTCAGTATATAAAGTTGGCAACATTAAATAGGTAAGCTACATGTTGATAAATGAATAATTATACATGGGCGGGGTCCGAAGTATTTAACCCCTGACGACCTCCTATCTGCGACGTACCCGCTATCCACATGGGACTTCAGATTGCGCGCATGTATGCTTAAGATCCACGTTAAATTACGCAAGAGATACAGTTGATTGAAATCAATGATCTAACTATGCGCTCGCTAATGCTAGGACTAGGAAGAATATACGATTGTGATTGTATTTAAATCATCGCGAGACCCGTTAAATTGCAATTCCATTAGTACTCGAAAACTGTAGTTCTCTTATCCTAATTCGCAACACCGCAGGGCGTATAAGAAGGTTAAGCTATTTCTGACAATATCATTGCTCATTTATGACAATAACGTATTTTAAAGTTTCAAAACACACTATGAAATACTAGTAAATATTGAGTGGACCCACGTTACCTATACTAATCACTCCTCTGCTGCTGAGTGATTTGGAACAAACTAGATAGGCTTGTCCTCGAAATGGACATTTCCATTTTCATGGAAATGGAATGGAAATAGAAATTATCCGGAATTTCATGGTAATTTCCATCTCCATGTTGAATTATTTGGGTGGCACAAGATGCTATTATGGCAGTAGAGTTAAATACCATACACAGTGCAGTGATAAAAACTGCATATGCCAATTCTTTCGTGTGACTACGTATATAATTAATTGGATGAACACTAATTTTCGTTGGTCCACGGTGAACATAGTTCACTGTTGAACATCCGCTGTTCAAATTCATATTGAGCAACATTCAGTACAACATCCCCATCGCCGTAGAGGACGTGCCCAATAGCCAGGATTTTCCAGCCACCGGTCTGAGGTTCTGTTGCTAGATACGAACGACTCTCTCGTTTTCACCCTAGCGACAGCAATGTATTTGCTGGAGACTTGTTCGTATCGGTTTACTCAACACCTGCTTGAAAACCAAGCGTCGCCTGCTTGAAAACCACGGGCACGTCCCCTACGGCGATGTGGATGTTGGACTAAATGCTGATTACTATGAATCTGAACAGTGGATGTTCAACAGTGAACTATGATCACCGAGGACCAACGTAAGTATTTTAATAATACTGTCGGATTAATTAAAATACTAATTTAACGCCAGTTTGATTTATTGAAGCGGCTTAACCGACTACTTAACGAGATTAAGTAATTATATGCAGAATTTAAAACATTTAGAATGCTCGTGGAAATGAACGGATATTTTTAAAATTCGTGAAAATTTTAATGAAAATGGGAATTTACACTGATAGTGTCATGGAAATGGAATGGAAATGGAAATGCAAAATTCATTTCCATGACAAGCCAGAAACTAGAGAATATTTGCAGCAATGTTTAATTTTTGTTCATGGATTCACACTTTAAAAAGTCGCATAGAATATGGCATAAAAGGTGATTCATATCGGCATTCTGAATGTGTAATGGCTTTGCGGATTGTATCCAGGGTTGGTGTCTGTTTGTCCACTTACTTATGCCACGTTGGCGAAATCTGTGGTTATTAATTACTTCCTGCCCGCTCCAATTTTACTAAGGTTTAGACGCTCGCGTTGGAAAACAAGCACCATACTTTAGACAGCCCGCAACGTATTGCAGCATTCCGTTGTTCTCTGTAAAACACTAGACTAGTTAATAAATTGCTCAAAATCGCTACTGCTGAGTGCCAATTTTTTTCCGCGTTTAGTCAAATATTCATCTTCGGAGTCGTATTTTAAAAAAATATTGTCATCGTCGTTATATTTACTTAGGTAATTGCAACCACAAATAATTTGTTCTGCATCTTTACCGCAAAAATCTGCTTAGATCTATAAATTTTGATATTTACTGAGCATTATAATGTATATTGCACACCGAAGTCTTTTTTATTCTATGCTAAGTCAACATTCAATTTTCATTAATATTTGAATTTTTTTTCATTACTAAATAAAACTATTATGCCGTAAGATATTTCATCCCGTTTCTTGGTTACTGGCACTAATGCCAAACTTCATTACATCAACGGTTATATCTTGGGAACAGATGGTCGGATATCCGTAATTTAGCACCCTCAGGTGTAATTTCTAGTAAGAAACCTCTTTAGCATATGAATAATACGGCAAAAAGGACCACTATTGCGAAATAAAAACACAAATATTATTGCCGTTACTAAAATTTGGACTGACTGGCGGTATTTAGTTTAAATTTGGACAGTCTGTGAACCTTTAGGCTGCATACTATATCATGAATATTTGCCAATGTTGATGAAACCGTGAAATAGACCGACAAAAGTATAATAATTTTTGGTCAAAATGCAACGTTATCGTTCACGGTTTTAGAATATTTGGCTCAGTAGTTTGTGTGATCAAGTGGTTTAGCTCTAGGAAAAAATTACCAAAAGAAATGAAAAGCGGTGGAACCCAAAATTATGCGAGGTGGTGCAAAGCAGTTGACAACCATTTTGTGGCATCGGGAACCGAAGACGCCACAAAATCCCAGTGCCTGGCTCAGTTCCACTTAGAAGAAACCAGTTTTTCTGTATTTATGAAACATCCAATGATTTTGAAATGGCTGAACACAAGACGTACAAGCTAACTGAATTGCGCGATCGATATACTAATAGCATAACAGCTCTTTGTAATGCTTAAATGAAATATTCTTCAATGCAGCACTCGTCACAAATGTTCCGTAAATAAAGGGAAACACCACGGTCCCAGCAAAATTCTAGTTATTTTGATTGAAAAAAAGTTGATAGAGTTTAACGTCTGATTTGATTATGTCTGAATAAAATGCTGTTGCGATGTTTCAGAAGCGTAAATGGAAAATCTAGCATCTAACAAAAATATAGACGACAACGCAATATCTTGTGAAGCCACGTCGATCCGTAGAAGAGTGCTAAATAAATTATCATATTATTTGTTGGTATAGTTTATATTATTGTTCTTAAAAACCTATCGATTTCTGCGTGAAACATATATGAACTCACAGCATGATACTAGTTTTCTCGTATGGATAGTTCTTCAAAATGCCTGCACACCTCGTCGACTGCCTCAAATGGTCTGATAAACTACAGTAATACCAAGGCACCCTTACCTGCAAATGAATGCACCAAGCAGGCTTTATTACAGTTTCTTCTCACAGTGGGCGTATTAGAGACATGATAAGCCTTGGTAAAACCTAAGCTTATTTATTATTACTAACGTCGGTTACTCGTTTCTTCGCTTTCAAATTCAAATTTAGGAGCCGACCAAAGGAATTTCGGCAGGCGCCATATGTCAATGATCGTGAAAATGTGAACAGCAATTAGGGTAGTCGTTCCAAATATGTTCCAGGTTTTATAGTATAATAATTGATATGATTGACATGAGTATATTTTACAATTTCTAGAGCTTTATTAAGCTTGTGAACCCAGATTTTATATTCTATTTCAGAAAACTGTTAAAACAGTTATAAGATGGGGTTGGCTTCTGTTTTTCGGTGCTATCGGTAACACATGGTACGGTTTCTGCGAGACAGAAACTATTATATAAAAACTATATCTTTTTATCGTGACAGATTTTTATGTGTAAATAGATGATTTAATGTGGTACCGTGAGGCTATTCTGGAAGATAGTGGAAGCGGAAAAAGAAAGTAGAAAACTGGAATTAGAAAACAATCAACAGATATCATTAGACAACTTGATATTTACGGCAGACGGTTATTTGTTCATGGGCCACTTTAGCATCTGGAACGGCAAAATCCGACAACACTTCATCTCAGTAATTATCGTACATTCCTTGGCATGCTCTCGTTCGTTTAGCGACTTAAGAGTCTTTGCTAGAACGTCCACACCTAACAACTTCTTTCGAAATCTTTTTAATTTTGTAGCAATGTTAACAGAGTCGGTCGGCGTTAGAACCCTTTAACCCCAAATAGGTGTGCTCTCATACACAAGAGGCTGTTCACATTTTTGATTTTTTAATCACTTCGAGCTGACGCGTGACCAAATTGTAGCGGCGACGTCATAGCGCCGACTCTGCGCGGTAAATAAGTTTGTTGAACTACTTTTAGAATAAAAGGTTCTGCTCGTTATTGTTAATATTATACCGACTGCATCAAAATAACTTTTGAAAACGACGAGATTCTGCTTTTTCGCGATCCTTATTCCATTACCAATGCCATCATATTAGCCATAATGAACGTTTAATCAGCGGATTGCACTTTTAGCGCATACGAATAGTGAAATACGACACACTTTAGCATACATGCCGGCAGGGCGGGGTAGGGGGGGTTACCCCCCTTGAGGTCCGGACCCCCCCCCCCCCGAGGCCGAAAGGCCAGGGGGGGTTACCCCCCCTTGGGGTGCGCAGCACCCCCGCCCCCCCCCCCCCCCCCCCCGGGGTTGCGCAGCAACACCCCCGGGCCGAAAGGCCCGGCTGGTTTTACCCCCCTTGGGGGTGCGCAGCACCCCCTCCCCTGAGGGTGACTTGACCGCTGTCCGAGTTTTAAAGCTTGACCTTAGTGCAAAAACTTGCGCAAATTGTGCCTGCTTGTTGCGAGTGGTGCATATGCAGCATAAATTTGTGGAAAGCTTTTTGTTGACGACGTCATTCCCTGAAATAAAAGTTAACCGAAATACTTATTTATATACTAACTAGATTTAGACATTGAATGTCTGCTATGGTCCACGGTGGATTAACCACGAACTCAGCACTAAAATAGCACTGGAACACTCCATCGCCGTAGGAGTCGCACCCGATAGCTCAGCAGACAAAAGCCACGGGCGAGCTTTCTTATGCCACAGACCCATACCACATGAAATTGCTCAATTTTTACTTAGTTGTCATTTCATTTGTTTCTGAATTTGAGAGATTTCCTAGGTGAGAGATCAGTGATTGCTCAAATAATTTACAATTACAATACAAATTATACATGCACAGAGATGCTTTGTTTAACTGCTTCAGCGGGTTCGTTTTTACCACCGGAAACTGTTACCAGTAATTTCTGATGTGAACGGCACTCTAATATTTAAATAGTCGCACGCTGGGCTGCGCCAAGACCTGGCATACGACATTGAAACATGACATTACTATTTAGTTTGATATTCTCTGTTCAGCCAGACAAAGCATACGCCAGCAACCACTGATCTCGAGCAATGATTTCTCACGATCTATTGATCTTTATTGCTAACCTTCGTCACTGCTAATTTCGTTTAAAAAATTTAATCCTATTACCAAATATTTGGTGGAAAATGCACAAGATGTGGTTTAACAAAATGTTCAGCAATGTTTGTTAAATGTTCTAGAGCGTTTATAACCAAATAAATGATAATAGGATTAAATAAATTATGGGTACATGTGGCATAAGAAAGCCCGTCAACTCATATGGTTTCAGTATTTTTTTTCGATCATAAACTATGATCCATTTTGCTTTTGCATTTCTTAAATAGAAAACATATGAGTTGAATAACTACCTATTATAACTTACAATTTAGCTAGAACAACCTGCTTTTGGGCAGGTATTTTTTCTCGTACTGTGCAGTTTCATCTGTATCTAAAGATATTTGTACTCGACGTTTCTTAGCGATATTTGTAGCATCATCTGTCGGTATGTGACTCGCGCGAACCCATTCCTCAGCGTAGTTAACTGCGGCGAATTTGATCATATCGTCAGGACCGTTAATTCTAACTCGCATCAGTGCCTGCAATGTGTTTACAGTCAGCCTGCTTCTACGCTTAGTTCGTATGTGGTTCATAATTGAAAAACCACGCTCAGCTTCGGCCGTCCCAATCGGTAAGACAAGGACTTTTTCGATTAGTTTTATAATATCTGTGTTTTCCAGAAATTTCAGTTTATCCAAATAGTACTTCCAAAATGTGACAGCGTCTGTTTCCTGAAATCTACAAAACTCACTGTCTTCAAGCAAGTGCTCAAGCAAATTTTTCCACAAATCTTTCAGATCGTAGGTACATGGAACATGTAATTTGTCAGCTATCTCACACAGTTCATTTAGACCGTAAGTTGGAACGTCAGCAACACTTTTTGGTAGATTACTTGGAATTAGTATGTCAAAACAGGATAGTGAACTCTCCGGGAAGTACGAACCGATTTCGGCAATAGTGTAGTCTATTAACTGATTCTGAACGCTTGGTAAAGGCGGAGCAGTGTCTATAGCAAGTTCCACATCTTGGAACAAAATGCTATCAGCTCTTTCGTATTCTTCGAGAGAATTTTTACCCGTTTCGCGCAGAAGGGCAACCTGGGCGGAACCCTGTTTCGTTTTTAAATGGGTGAGTGATTCTAGGAGTGTAGTACGCTGCTTTTCTTGGCCTATTAGTAAGCCTGCTTGATTTAGGCTGAAATCTTCAGCGTCTACTGCTTGAAAATCACGCAAAACATATTCTTTATCAACAAAGCTGGGAATAATTTTTCTATTATATCGCAACGGGAAGCTGCAGCTCTGCGTGCGTATACCACTATGTCGACAAGTTTGTGACGAAGCGTGTTCATAATAGCTGGCGTAACTGTAAGTGATGGTTGGGTACTTGTTAGTTTTATATCTTTCAACTCTTGCTGCGTGCCTTTTAACAAACAGACTGCGTGAACGTATGCGTTGCCATTTGCCATAAAGCCTGCTCGAGTAGCTATGCCGGATGGCTTGGGAAACTTGCGTCGAAACGTTACCATGTTGCTTGTGACTGTCATGTCTGTGTTTTCAGCTTCTTCTCCACCCAAAACGAAAATACCATTGGGTTTACTTCTTGAGTTCCACAAATTTGCTACAAGTTCGATTTTTGGCAACTTTTTGACATTAACTGGAAAATGCATGCCAATTAGTTTGTATCCTTGTAGCGACAATGTTCCCATGCTCTGCGTTTGTCCCTTAAATGTTGCGAGCTCAATGAACTCTTTTTTCTCAGGTTTCTGCGGGTCGTCTGCGTTTATTTCATTTATTACAACTTTGTCGCAAACCACAACGCTCGCAAAAATGACAAGAACCGTAGTACTTACAGCAACGATCCAGACAACCGGACTTCCGTTTTACGGAATATCGCCGATGTTGCTGTTGCATTGCCGCTCCTCGTATTATAGTTATTACTATAATTGTTATTATTATAATCAATAAATTAATTAAACTTGTAATTTTTAACTAAAATATATTATAATATATGCATATAATTTTGCACCGTTTTGTACGCTTATATTAAACGTTTGTCCTAAGAATCATTGGGTTCTATCGAGAGCCCAAGAATCTCATGGAATGTAGGCATCGTCCTAACCCTGGAATTCCGGAAATGTACCCTTAGTCGATCACTGCTTTTACCGGATGATTAGTCAACAACGTAAGAGACTAAAAATTTTAGACTCTTCATCGAAGCTATGTTTGACGTGTGACATCAATACACATACAAAACATTTAATACATGTACTATGCACAACCTGAGAAAATTCGAAATGAATGTCGCTGACGGCCTTACGGCTCTGACAATAAACAATCTTGGAAATACAGCAGCACTTTTAACTTTAATTGGTAGCGCTTATAGCACAGTTAAACCAATAATCGAATATGCAACATTTATGGGTACGAAATTGGACGCTGTTTTTGGTATATCACGCTAGTTTCCCTTATAGGCCGTAAGTTACAAGGGGCGTTGGCATCATAAGTTAACCTGCACATTATCCAATATATCGCATATGTGTATAATGATTTACCTACTCTTCATATTACCTATATGAATTAGATTAGCTATTCTATATAAAGCATAGCAGTTTTTGGCGCTATAGAAACTTCGTTGTGGAAGCATGCGGTCTTATCAACAATTTCGTTGCTAAAGCTATTATTCATCTCAAGAGATTAATAACGAAAATACAAAAATTTTAACGAAAATAACAAGACGCATTTGCTTCCGTTCCGGCAGTCTCTTCTTTTCTCGCTTTTAAAGCTTAAATTTAAAAGATTTAAAATTGCAGCAGAATTAGTATCCACCAAACCCACCAAATCTAAAGTAAAAGTCACAGGGGACGATTTATCAATCTTTTGGCATTCTTTTAGATTGGGTTTGGTCGCTAAAAGTAAAGTAGTTCTGTGGATAAATCGTTTAAGACTAAATATAAACGTGTATATTTAGTCTTTCTTCATCGGTACAAGTGAAAACCACACAAATGCACACGGCTAAATTAAATGGTTTTAAGACGAAGCCGTTGTAACAAACGAATGAATATGGTCGGTAACAGTTTTGTGAAACGTGGCTGCTGCAATCAAGGAATGTGGAAGGCTGGACAATTTCCTTTTTAGTAAACCACGTAACGATGAAAACAGACTTTTTTATATCCTCCATTTCCATCTCATATAGGGTTAATAATAGTATTAACAGCTGCGAGGACCAAAGAAAAAAAAAGGTCCTCACGAGATCGACACCCCCTAGACAAATTTGGCCGGCCAGGGGGGGTTACCCCCCCTGGGATGGCCGCGACCCCCCCCGTGGGGGCCTCTACCCCCCCCTGGCATGACCGACCGTCGGCATGTATGCACTTTAGCTAACGCAAATATTCTTGTTTGTTTTGTCTAAAAACGGCGACGAATTTTGGAATGAACAAATGATAAACATTCGTTCATAACTTCGGTAAAGAAAAGCTTGCAATAACAAATATTTTGGATTCTAATTTGGCGCAGTCAACAAATAGTTGCCGTCAGACAATTGAATTCAGATATAAATGCGAAAAGTGATATTTTAGGTGCTTCGATATTGGTTGATCGACGTTGATTACGAGCAATTGATCGCAAAAAACTTGAATAAACAGCCCGAAATTGATGAACCAACACATGAATCTGTCAAAGAGCAAGAGTGTGGCACAGCTGACAGAGAACGGTTCAATGTTAAAGCTGCAATACAGTATGGCAGTAGCTTTTGTTGTGTTAATTTAAGGGAGGTACTGTAAAAACAAACTAATTATACAACTTGCTTTTATTTCCGTGACCTCTGTAAGCACTGGAAAAACTATTTTGAGCTAGCTGGTGATTAATAATCGTAGATTCACAGAAATTGGCGAAGATTGGCTCCTCATTCATGCAAAATTTCTTATTAGGTTTGTTTTAGATATGTCACAATGAGCACAATATTTTGTCACACGCGTTAACAATTTTAA
This sequence comes from Trileptium ribeirensis, assembly GCA_030248225.1. NCBI lineage: Eukaryota > Metazoa > Nematoda > Enoplea > Enoplida > Thoracostomopsidae > Trileptium > Trileptium ribeirensis. Next base: position 73,050 of record JASANE010022087.1, on the reverse strand, counting down.
AAATTTTATTACTCATGGAATGTGAGCAAAGAACAATCACGCAACAGAATTGCGTAATCGTACCTCAACTACAACAGGTAACTAACTATAATTTTAAAAGAAACATCACATAAAAACTGGAATTCCAGGATAAGTATGCGTGGAACATGTGAAGCCCCCATATCTAACGGAGGAAAACATGACATGAGCAATATATGTCAAAAATTTAAAGTTTATTTGTGAGCTCAAGTGAGCTTCGGTTTAGCCTGAAGCGTAATCTTTGTCTTTGGCTTGATCAAGTGTCAATTTTGGGCTCAGGCTAAGCCTTAGGCTTAGAGATACAAAACTACAGTCGATTATTTGAGAGGGGTAACTTAACATGATCTGTAAGGGTGGAAGAGAGAAATTGACATGACCTGAAATTTTTAGCCATGGCAAGTATCTACGAACTAAACTACCGCAAAAGGAACAGAGGTAATGACGAATTTTCATTTATCTTTTTACAGGTTTATTTGTTGCTACATAATTTCAGTACAAGACGTAACTACAGAACAGCACAGTGTTGTGTAATGTAAAATTGTGCACTTTTAGTTCGATCGAGTAGTGCTGTCTCCGGAATTTCTATGAAATTTTCACAGCTTCCGAACCGGTTATAAAAGTAACACTGTTTCATAATGGCATGCACGTCAAGACTATATCCCATTATGTAAATAAATATTCATGGTAAAACAGTTAAGATGTTAACTGAGAATTTTATCGTGTTTATGCATGCACTTTGATACAGTGCAACATACAGATGTAACTTCTACGTCTCTTGATGCCTGTTTTGCGTTTAAATTATCAAAGCTCCTCCAGTCATATAAAATATTGCACGAACTATTCATGCAATCTGACTGTCGTGACCGTACTTTAGGATATCGGGGCATCAGTGCCCTACTCTTAATTTAGAAGAAGCTCAATAAATACTAGTATCTCACAATCGCGGCTGAAACGGAACGAGCGCCGTCTCATGAGTGGTCATTTCGTGTAGTCACTTGTGATAGGGTTTGTGGTTCATGTATACACTACACTAAAACCTCTGTAAACACTGAACCCATTTAAAACTCTAAAGCCTCGCCGATCCTGATCCATCAAAAACAAATCAAAACGCACGAAGTATTCATTATGATCTCCAAACCGCCGTATCGAGCGTTCCGAAAGCACTATATATAAAAAATTCTTGATACTTTGTAAGCAACAAATAACCAAGATTCTGAAGCCAGACTATATTTTGTCGGCAATCGGGTTTAGTGACCCTAAAAATCTATTGAAAACATCTTAACAGTCATGAGATATTCGTGACAGATCTAGATAACCAATCCATTGTAATTCAACGCACCGAAATACCTATTTAAACAATGCTAATATCCTGTACGCAATACAAAACTAAACAACTGAAAACAGACAATATTATGGAAATCGTGTTCGTTGACACTAAACCCATTGTTAAACCCCATGAAAAGGAATGAACTATGCACACAGGTTTCTATATAATCAAGTTACTGCATTCATTCTTGATATAAACATATATAGACAATGCATTTCTCGATGCCCAGTACGTAACACGTAACCAAACAACTCAAGACAGACTATATTCTGGACATCGTATTCACTGACCCTATAACCATTAAAATCCTATCAAATGGCATGTAATAGGCACTCCGGATCCTAGATAAATCAAATAATTGTATTCAGCATTCAGAAAAACCTATATGTAAATCATTCTTGATGCCCCGTACGCAGTACATAACCATGCAAATGAAAACGCACTATATTTTGGAAATCGGGTTCATCGACAGTAAAACCTTTGAAACCCCATTAAAAGATATAATATAGTCAAGTTGGGCACTATATAGTAAAATCATCGTATCCAATGTGCTTGATAACTTAATAGACGTTCATTGTAAGGTATAAATCAAGCAATAGTATGTTGAAATATGAAAAATTGCTCTGGCAAAGCGTCACTGAACAAGCCCACAGCGGTCCAGAAAGAGGTCCCACAAAAAATCGGTCAACAAAGTTGTAGATCTCATTAACCTGATACTGCATCGTTATTTCATTTTTCGATACTGAGCCTGCTTCCCCACATATGGGCTGCGAAACACAGGTACCCCGTTTGGCCAGTTTTGGTACTTAAAGACTTGTTTTTGCGATTTCACCATAGCTGTTCCGCGTTCAACTAGAGGGCACATCGTCAACACTTTTGATATCAAACAAAATATTCGTAAAAATTCACCCATCCGACAATGTGGTATGAATGATAGCGACAGACAAAAAGAAATTTTCACAGTATCACTCTTAGCGCCCTCAGTGGAAACTCCGATCGCTTCGCATGCCCTGTTTCAATAATTTTGCGGTTACACTTACGTTCTTATGACTTTTTATTTTAATTACACACGTTTTTCCATGATACACTGAAATTGAAACCAAACATATGTGACTGGGGTTTGCAACGCAATCGAAGTAGCTAAGCAGTGTTATCCAGTTCCATTACCTAATAGGCACTCTTTGTAAAGTAAAAAGCGCAATAACATTCCGAAATTTGGAAAGTCGCAATTTCTGGTTAACGACAAAGGATATTCTATATTTAGGCTCGACGAGCCGTATTCGGGCCCACAGCGGCACAGACAGTGGTCATACTGAAAAGTAGTGGTCACTACTGATGATATAGATGAACTGATTCTGTATCTATGTGGATAATCAATTTTCGATGCAAAGCCTGTGTCGCGAGATATGGGCCACGAAACACTGATACATTTGGCAATCAATCCTTAAAAATATTTTTGCCATTTTGGTCCACAATATGGGGTCGCAGCTGTTCGGGTTCAACTAAATTGCACATCATTACTTTTGATCATAACATATGCTGCATTTATTGGTCAAGATGCCTGACATGGTGGAGCAACCATCAAACATCGCAAAGCGTTGTGTGACAGATGTTATTTTCATTGAATGTTTGATTCTGTTTCCTGTTACCTCCAAGAAATTGCAGGGTCAACACTTTTGCAAAAGTTTAGAAGCTAGACTACACCAGAAAATGACACTTAGAAACGTTGAACTGGCCAGTCAGCGACCACTCCTGGAAACAAAATCACTGAATATGCAGTTGTAAATTTCAATCATGTGCGTTTCTGGGTTTTGAGGTTGGTTACATGCATAAACTCAACTATGATTGGGAAGATTAAGTAGCACGGTAGCTCATTCGAAATCTTGATACCTCTATTTGATACGAAAGCTGATTCCAACTCCTACCGTCAGTAAAATAAATTCAAAGACATTCGCGTTTGGTCAAAAAAGAAGTCGACAAGACACATGCGCGGCTGTATTCCACTGACGTAGGTATTTCAGGCGAACGGGGTTCATTTTGTAGAGCAATACTGCTTATATAAAATTCACACAAACTTTTTGCAAACGTTACCTTCGAGCCAATAATAAAGGTGTTTTAAAAGATCTTTTAAGTAAAAAATACACCGAAATAATTGACGGATATTTAAGTGTCGGACAAGTAAGTGACGGATAAGTACTCGTATGATATTGGACTCATTTTGTAGAGCAGGTGAAGCTCTAATGTGACGCTTTATGAGCAAAATGTGAGGCTTTATTGCAGCGATTATGTGTGCTTTAGTCTAGGGTGAAATAGCGTTTTCAAATGAACCCATAAGACCTAAAATACACAAAAACGGTTATATCCATATAACCAATAAAAATATATGAGTGGAATGGGGCTCACTTTTTACAAAAATACATCGTCTGTGTAGATGCATATGGTGCGTCGCTGCTGTTATAATTTACGTTGCAGGTTTGAGTCAAAATCTGTTTTTAATTTGGCCCAAGCGACAAAAAATAGACGAAAACAGCAAAATCTTAGCAACCTCTCGTGTTTCGCGTTATTGGTCTCTTATTGTGTAGAGCCATTTATTCTCTATGTAATTACATATTCTGTGCTGCTTTTGGCATAACTAACATTACAGCATTATGTCATTAGCAATACGGTATGAAATGAATAACACAAAAAACAAAAAAAACGTATTGCTCACGACGAGAGGTCTGCCCGTTATGTGGGGCGAGAATATCGCAAGCTCTGGCGCGCACGCCTTTTGCATCTCCTTGATTTTGTTCTGTTACTGGAAACCAAGGAATAAAGTAAGGAGCACACCCGCAAAATGTAACTCGGTCCCACGGCGATAACTCGAAAAGTTCCCGCACTTTGCATTTTGCATTTTCATCACAGGAATACGGGACTTTGCTTGAAAGGGAGCAGGCCACGCCCCATTTTACCCATCCGACATTAGGTTAAACTTTCAGCTTCGGGCCTGTCTTCGGAACCCCGGGGCCCCATGGGACGCCACAATGCTCTAGCAGCGGGGAGCACACCAAGAGCTTAATTAGGTAAGTCAATGAGTTCCAAATTTCCTAGGGACATTTTTGACTTTTATTTCCAACATTTCACACAACTAATTAGAACTAAACAGTTTCCGACGAGATAGGGAATAGCGGCCAGGCCTGTGTGAGAGCAGGGTGTCGGCGCGAGCCCCTCCCCGGGGCCTCGCTACCAGAACTCAGGACACGTGCGCACCTAATCGCGGGGTCCGAGCACACCGCGAAAACGCGCCTGCGGCTCCGTAGTCGGACGACGAAGGGTCAAAAATCTCTGAGAATTCGTGGTCCGCACTTGAGGTTACGATAGCCGAGGTCGTATGGGCATGGTATTAGGAAGTTGCGCCATGCAGCTGCGTCACCGTTATTACATTTGCAGCATAATAAAATTCCTACCTTGTAAAAAGTTATTTTCTGGTTAACAATTAAGGAGTTTCGATTTAGGTTTTCTTCAGAAGGTGGTGTCACAGTAGTTTCTATTTTTGGCGTACGCATCAATCGTAAAAAGTGCCAGGCATGTATATTTTCAAAAAAATTGTTGCTCTTTGAAGTTTTGGTGACATTGTTTCCTCATCCGTGATGACTTGTTTGTTACAATATGTCGAGAAAAACTAAAGCCCCAAGTCAGAGATGATCGAACCAATCACATTTGATCAGGATAGTAGTGTGAAGCCTGTAAGAACTAAAAAGTTGTATACGTCGCGCCAAGTAGGGGTTATGTGTTTTAATAACAACGCCTTATTAACCAAGTTCTATCAGATTAATTCTGCATAGTAACATGTATATAAGTTATCATATGTCAAATCTTTAGTCTCGTCCATTGTCGAATCATGCGTCAATAGCAGCGACCAAACTTCGATTGAGGTTTGGTAAACTCCAATAGAAATATACCGCATGTAGTTTTGCCATAAAATAATTTATTATATATTACATGTACTTTATGATATAATGATGTAAATATATAATTAATAATTATATATTATACTATGTTCTTGCTATGTATACATTACATTAAGAGCGCAAACTTTGAATATAGCTTTGTGCTATTTCGTCGAGTAATTAGCTAACGAATACAACTTTTTAGTTCTTACAGGCTTCACACTACTATCCTAGTTCAAATGTGATTGGTTCGATCCCCATCTCTGACTTGGGGCTTTAGTTTTTCTCGACGCTGTGCAACAAACAAGTCATCACGAATACGAAACAATGTCACCAAAACTTTCAAAGAGCAACAATTTTTTTGAAAATATACATGCCTGGCACTTTTTACGATTGATGCGTACGCCAAAAATAGAAACTACTGTGACACCACCTTCTGAAGAAAACCTAAATCGAAACTCCTTAATTGTTAACCAGAAAATAACTTTTTACAAGGTAGGAATTTTATTATGCTGCAAATGTAATAACGGTGACGCAGCTGCATGGCGCAACTTCCTAATACCATGCCCATACGACCTCGGCTATCGTAACCTCAAGTGCGGACCACGAATTCTAAAAATTTTGACCCTTTCTTGGTCAGACCCAAGAAGCTACGGAGCTTAGCAGGCCGCAGGCGCGTTTCACGGGGTGTGTTCGGACCCCGCCCGATTAATTGCGCACGTGTCTAGGTTCTGGTATAATTCCTGAGGTCCCCCAGAGGGGCTAGCACCGACACCTGCTCTCAGGTCACACAGCCTAGCCGCTATTCCCTATCTTAGGCTCGTCGGAAGTTGTTTAGTTCTAATTAGTTGTGTGAAATGTTGGAATAAAAGTCGAAAATGTCCCTAGAAATTTGAAGCTCAATTTGACTTACCTAATTAAGCTCTTGATATGCTCCGTGCTAGAGCATTGTAGCGTATGGGGCCCCCACAGGGTTCCGACAGGCCCTGAAAGTTTAATGTCGGATGATCAATGGCGTGGCCTGCTCCCTTCAACAAAGTCTATACTGATGAAAATAGAATAAATCCCTAGGGAACTTTTCGAGTTATCGCCGTGAACGAGTTACATTTTGCGGGTGTGCTCCTGTTACTTTATTCCTTGGTTCCAGTAATAAAACAAATAGAGATGCTAGAAGGCCATGCACGCCAGAGCTTGCGATATTCTCGCCCCCAAGCCATGACGGGCAGAGCCTGCTCGTCCGTGCGGACAAATCAGCAGTTTCCTATCGTCTCAGAATCAAGCAAAAGCGTAACTCCGAGTTTGTGAAACAAAGTTTATTACAACGATCAATAGTTTACTATCGGGACGAGTGTAGCTTATTAAGTTCGAGAAACTTGGCAGAACTCGCGACTAGTGCTTTGGTTCGTTAAGTCGGAGCGCAGGGCGCTAGAGAGACAAATATAAGCGGAGCGTGCTGATGCCCGCGCGTGCGCGGACTAGGGGCGGTTATCCCTGCTTCAGCTCAATGTTAGCGAACTAATCAGCTGTGCGACACAATAAGCAGGGGCCCTAGAGTGCTTCGGAAATTGCTCCTAAACGCGTACCACCGCAAGTGACGAGTCTTCGCACGCAGTGACGGAAAAGCGGTGTCCGAGTCTGACTATTCAAGCTCTGCAACATAGCGGGGTCGCTACTCAGGGTAATGCCGACGGTAAAGTATTATGCGGGGCGTCCACCAGTTTACCCTAAAGATACACTCGCAGTACTGCCTACACCTAGGTTCATTCTATCGTATTTGACGACCTTACCTACCTAACAGCACGACTGACCGAAAGGAGAAGCAAAGGAGAAAAAAGGGGGATAGAACAATTCATCTGATTTGGGAAGGGGGAACGCGGTCGTGATGCTAAATGGCACGATACGCCCTCCTAGACAATTCTCGGAGCCGCCCCAAGGGCGAGCTCGGATTGTCGGTTTCAATCTGTTTCCTCCGCTGGAATTTTGGTGGGGGTACGTCCTACGGACCGTACGCATCTAGCCGACGGGTGGTTCGGCCTTATTTCCTACTCTTGGGGTTGTCTCGAGCGGGCGGGCATGGGGCGGTCGGCCCCGGACGCGTCTGCGTCTTTTCTTGTCTCGTTGTGTTTTCTCGTTGCCTCTCTCTATCTGTGTTCCTTTTTCTATACACTGCAACGTTGCAGTGTCTCAGCTGCACTGTAATACAGTTGAGTTATCATCGACATAATAATCGATGTTGTTGTGTTCCTATGGCTGACTGGTTAGAACTAAAGATTCTGCAGCGGGCTTGAATTCGCCATGCAGGATCAACTCATGACACTGGAAAATAAAAAAGGCAAGCACTGGAACTGTGACAAACCGAATCTGAGAATATGTAGTACATAACCTAAACGGCAAAACCGAGATAAAACGAAAGAAAAACTAAACTCAGCGATCAGCTCGCTCCAAAAAAAATCGGGGTTTTGCACTCGCTCGGTTTGGGGACTAAATGGCCAGAGCGAGTCCACTTGTTTTCTTTATTTGGGTAAGGAATAAATATTTTATGTTTTGGCGGCGGGAACACGGAGTTTTTCTCCGCAAGGGCACCAACTAATTATGGCGCCGAGACCTGCTGTCAGTCTGTTTAGCGATGTTATTTTGGACATTGGTCTCGAGAGAAGACCATGTCATTGTACAATGGTGAACACCGGTGAACTTAATTGTTTTATTAGAGTAGTTTTGGGGAGCTTGAAGCTGGTGTAGTATCACCAAACGAAGCATTCTTGTCACCAAATGGGGTCGGCGGAATTTTGGTTGGCTGGGGGCCTTGTTCCTCTAGCCAAATTTGCTTTTGATTATAAAGGGGGGTTCAGGATGGACACCTTTCGGTTTCTCCGGTCAGTCGTCCTAATGAAATTTGTGTTCAAATGATATGCCTACTGAATTTGTCTGAACGCCCTAAAGTTAGGGTCAAACGATTAAACCAAGACAATCCCTAGACAACATTCCGCGTAAGCAGCAAACACCTTAAGCTCAAGTCTCAATTCCTAGAATTTGATCCATCTTTTGTGTTCCCAAATTTTCTTAACTCGATAGGATAAAGGAAATTTTTTGAGGGCTTCCTAAAGCCCGACGGAGGCTAGTCCTCCGTCCCTAAGCTACGCTTCTGTCCAAGCTCAAACACGGCATGAGCGTCGAACGGTCAACGAAACTGTGAATTTGTAAATCATGAACGAAAATCAAGAAACGCAACCAGTTTCTACTAGTTAAGCTTCGAGGCATTATAGAATTTTACCGTGGTCGGCTCAGCATAATTCAACAAACTTACCTCAAGAACTGTAAGTCATGTAAAACGAGGACGACCAGAGCGTCCGTTTTGAGCTGTCGTACCTAAGACCACGGGGAATCAGACGGACTTCGACTTCGGTGGCTACAATTTCAGTATTGTACCGTGTAATCGCTCAAGATCCCAAAACGGAACTCGACTTGCGGCGTCTTGTCAATGAACCTAATTAACTGCCTATGAATGGCCTGTCACTGTTACATCTGGGGAAAGTAAACCCCCATACTCTCGCTTCTCCTCTTGACTTACACTATTCGATACGGGACTGCAGTCGCTAGTCCCCTTCCGCGAGACGGAAGACGTCTACGCGGGTCCTCCAACCGTCGAATCCCATTCCAAACTCGCCAAAAGCAAAAATACGGGAAGACAGAAAAACAATGTGAAACCATACATCATAAGCTCTAGCGTCAGAGCCGGTCAGTAGAGTCGACCGAACTCCGCGCCGTCGAAGTCGAACTGATTCTAAGATTCGACGCGTTGATCGTAACCTCGGAATTTTCGACTGTAGTTAAGGATGGCGATTTTGTCGCCGTCCAATCGTTGGCGATTTCGTGACGCCCACTTTTTTGGGTCCTCGTTCAGTGTCCAATTGGGGACACTTCCGGAAATTCAAATTTTGACAGCTACCGTAAGCCGTTCGATGTCCTTAGAGAGAGTCGGCTTCAATTAGATTTGGCGACATCAAGTTTGAACCCTCCGAGTACTCGGAGGTCGACCATCTGCGACTTTCGTCCCGATTTTCTCATGAAACGCGAACTCTGAAGTCCCAATTTCCCGTCATTATCGCCGGATGTTCAGCGAAATCGGATTATAAACTCACAACATTCGAACTGCTTCCGGTCCTAGCTTAATTTATACTATCGAGAATCCTTTCGAGTCACGCAATTTCTTCTTCAACTTCAATTAGCGTGATAACCTGCTCGACTTTTGACTGTTTGTTCTTCCCAGCCGATCCCAACTCAACGACTGTTGACTCGGTCTTTGTGATTTTCAGCATGCCGCCCTCCTAATTAAGCTAGATTCAATTTGGAATGTGACCCTCGCTCGTGAGGACACCTTTAAACATCGAAAAAGCTCAAGCTAATTTATGGTTTTCATGCGACTGCCTGTGTTTTAACGGCTCGCCGTGGGGAACCGATGATGGGAAAACACCCGTCTCGAGGCCAGCGACGGGGCAAACTCCGACGAGCTTCAACCAGTCAGGCGCCCTACTTCAAGACCCCTAGAGTCCGCGAGAAGGCCCTAAAGTCAACCCCCCCGTTCGTCCTAATCGTCTGTATTTTGTCCGTCCGTACAACTCTTAAATTTTATCTCGTTTTGTACGTGGTGTCCTTGTCCGTCCGATGTTGGTTCTGTCCTTATATATATGCATACATATACATACATATCAATATAATATATACATATATATAACACATACGTTTACACACACGAACACACATATACAAACACATACTCTACACGCAGTAGACATAGTGGCGTCCTGAGCGACAGAAAGGTCGCTCAGGATAAACACATACTCACAACACACCACCACCAACAACAACAACAATAAAAGCGGCCGACCAAAAACGTCGGTTAAAGAGAGAACGAGGACAAGAAAACAAAAGGACAGCGAGGACACGAAGAGGGTGTGGGAGGGGAAATGGGACAAGGGAATCCCGAGGGATTTTCGAGGGGCTGGGGTTAGATTCGGTGCCAGGACGAATAATGGAGGCGATCGATACCAAACACGAAAGGGAAGGACGTAGTTGTGGGTCGGAACCCACCTATGGGTTCTGACGTATATAAGTATGGGGAGCTTTAACAGGCTTTCCTGCGTTAACGGTTGGGCGGAGCGACGCCCGCCGGGCACAGTTGGACTTGCCTTCAAACGGCGGTTCAAATGAGGGATGATATAGCTGCCTGAACGGCAAGGGTAAAATGGTGCTATAATTACAACGATTAGAGAGAGTAGCGGCTACGATAGCGGCGCTTTCGCCGGCTGTCCCGGGCTAACGGGGCGGCGGACCGTGACCCGCCGGGTATTTTTGGGGATGTCTCGTCGAGACGAACCCAATGATGGGCGGTTTGCCCATTTTGGAGTTAATAGAAAAATCCCGAATCATCTGTGCCCGCTAGTGGTTGGCAACAAAGATTTAGGCACCTTTGAGTGACTACAGCGGGTGAGGGGGATTCGTACGGGGGTCCGGCGCACGTCGTTGGACTTAACCAGTTACGATGAACAAAACGAGGGGTCGCATGCACCGGCTCAGGGATGGGGTGGCAAAGTGAGGATGTGGCGGGGCGGGGGCTTGCATCAGTCACATAAGAGAAGGCGGTTTTACATGAGCTATGCACAGGGCCGTTCACGGTTGTGCGAGCAGGCGCAGGGGTCTTGAGATCGAACGCACACGGTCAAGGGGCACATACACACATAGATACTTATATATACGGTATGTCATAAATATATGGAAAGTAACAGCCCTGACTAACTCCGCTTCGATAACCCAACGTAGTGTAAGTAGTGGTTGTCTTTGTAGGTTACGAGCGACTTTCAAGCGTTGTCTGGGGTGACGTCGGTGTCCAACAATAGTTCTCAGAATGTTTTATCAGCATGCTCCGGTTATTCTCCGGATAATACTGCCCTAGACGGGTGCGGGCCAACAAACTAACCCGGTATCCGCCGTTCTTTGTAAGCTCAAGAACCACCATTCGTGTGAAATTAGTTGGTTGTGAATTGTGATTTCCCGTGAGCATTGCTTAACATGCAGCCTGAACTAGGTAAACTTAATATTTTCGTCTTCTGCCTTAATAAACCTGTAAATTTGTGAGTGCAGCCAGGGTACAGGTAAAGTAAATCGTTCGTACTTACGGGATCGTTTCCCAAAAAAGCCAAATCTGCTTTCCCTGGAGGCTCCGGTCTTCATGCTTTGGTAACCTTATTCCTGAACAGAAGAAACTACAGAAATGGTTTATGCTCTTACATCACAAAAACACGTATGCTTCCTAACGAAGCTAAAACATGGGGAGGCACAAATTTGCTAAATTAGTCCTTTTATGCTCGAGTAAATTTGTGTATCTTTGCAATGTTGGCCAATGTGAAACCGCAAGCAGGGATTCAACCCGTTATATGCAGGTGAAACTTGCCTACGCAAACCACTGAGCCATCTGAAAGCGGTCGATCGGTACCTTAAGGATTAATGATGTGTCATGAAAAAATCAACTATGTGGGCCAGTGCGCTTTCATGTTAATGTGTTGAATCCAAACATCGCCAGAGTCAAATAGTAGTTATATATATGTAGTTATTTTCAATAAATCAATGAATGTTCAAGTGTTTCAAAAACAGGTGTTATTCATTGAGACAAATTTTGTTAATCGCCATGTATGGACGTAAGCACTATTCAACTAAAACGTGTCAATTTTATTTTAATTTTAGACCTGAAAATGAACATTTGGTGATTTCATTAATATAAATATTCGTTAGGTCCTTCCTGTGACATACACCCAATCGATGTTCTCAATTATATATAAATACTCGTTTTACCTTTTCGGCAAATTCTAAATCTTGTGAAAATTGAGCAAACGCTGTCATCGTTCCTTCTGAATGTCCAACGTAGTATAATTGGGTTGCACCTGAATGGTTTAATGCAGTGTCGATCATCGCTGGAAGGTCGTATTTTGCCATTTCGTCGAAGCTAAAATAAAACAAAATACACCGTTAATAATATCCAAAATCGTTGATGTTTTATTCTGGAGGAGAGTGTGACACTTTTCAGCATTTTTAAAAAATTGATCGCAGCGCGTCGCATTCGTTGTCTTTCTCTGCCTTCCCTTTCCATGTTTATGACCAACAAGGTGACCAAATTTTTCGAAAATATAGCAAAATCCTTCGACCCCCAGAAACATAAGGGGCTGTGTTAAGTGGCATAGGACCTGTGGGTCCGAATTTAGTTGTCAGGAACATGACTGGGATGTACTTTTGGTGATAAGAACATGGTGTGGTCAAAGCTGAGGTCGAAGACCATACTCAGTGGAGTATATAAGATTTTAGTGTGCTAAGCAACTGATAGAAGTAGTCTTGTCACTATGTGAGTTATAATTCTGGCGGCTGTAAGGTCGAAAACCACGACGACGTCATGCGGTCCATTATATAGAAATATTAATATTTAGAGCGTCACACTTCAGCAGAGTTAAATATCATCGACTCTTGATAAAATCAAATGAAGTAATTCAACGACTTCACAACTGAAAACGCCACGATACATTTAGCAGCACTAATGCATGCGTGCTCGAAGCTAGAGATTCCAGGGACGTAGCCGAGACGTAGCTGTAATCACGTAGCAAGCGAGTGTTCGTCGGCCTTCCGCCTTTCTGGGAAGGGGGTTGCGGCATCAGGGGAGGAGGGTTTAGGGGAGAGGGGATCCAGCGGCGCCTCAGAGAAGGGGGTTAAACCCGTACCCCTTATAAGCAGGCATGCTCTAAAATAATAACTATCTTTAGCATTTTTATCAAATCCATATGCAAAATGACCGTGTTTCATTTTTTATTTTCCGATGTAACTACGAAATGTTTATGTTTTCGAGTTGAAGTACTTAAGTATAATATGTATGCTATTCTGTCTACATTTTCATGAGAGGCACATACCTAAACTCCCAAAACGCTTGTTGACTAGGACTAAGACGAACATGAATTTTTATCAAATCTATATGCTAAATGACCGTGTTTTATTTTTTCCTATATAACTAAGGAATGTTTTTTGTTTTGAATTGAAGTACTTCAGTATGAGAAACACTTACCTGAACTCCCAAAACGCGTGTTGCCTTGGACTAAGACGAACATGGCTTCGTGAATATGTATTGCCACGAAAATTCCCAAGCCAAACATCGAAACCGGCATCTGCTAATATAAAGCCTGAAATGCAACAAATTCCACATACAGAACTGTATCATGGCTAAGAATAGACTCATGCAAACCCGGTGTAGCATCAAACGGTTGAGACACGGGATCATGATGCCATGCATAACTTTATCGATTATAAAATTTTGTCATCATGAAGTTTTGGTGAAACCAAAAAGTAATAACAAAAAAGTTTTTCGTTCCTAACTTCGTGTAAGCGAGTATGAAATTGAGCGAGCGCGGTTCATCTATGGTTGTCATTATGAATAAGCGACACCTTTAATATGCTTTGTCTTTGATGTTTGTAGCACCCTAAATCTCCTCAAAGCCTTAGAGTCTTATATACAATTCATGTGTGGTTGGAGTAAGGAAGCGCCCCCGCTGTATTCTATAAAATGAACCTATATAATATCTTAAATAAAGGCACAGAAATCAATGGGTAACTTAATGACAAATGACTAATACCTTAGGCAAATCGCATCTGCCGACTGTCGACGTTAGGCTTCTTAGGTGAAGTAAGGTACAGTTATGTTGAAATCCAGACGACCACGCCATCGTATTTCACGCACCAAAATACCAGCACAGGCTCCTTATAGCAATATAAACGAACCAAACAATTGAAGACAAACTATATTCTTTTCGTCGACCCAAAACCATGAAATATTAGAGCTGGACTTCAGACAGCCAAACCATCGCATTCATATGCCCTAAACCTATATACCGGATATAGCAACTTCTCAACGCTCTGAACGCAATTCATAAATAAACAAATGAGGACAGACCGCTATCTGTCGATAGGGAAGCCCTGGTGAAAGCACATGAAAAAGTATATATAATATACAGCCAAGTTCGATTGTAGAGTTCAAAATGATCGTATTCAGCATGATTTATACATTAGGCACATTGTTTTGAACGCACAGGCACGCAACAACATGCCGAAATATGAAAAATCGACATTTCTGGCAAAGCTTTGACAAATCATATTCGGACCCACAGGGTTCCAGTGACAAGTCCCACAAAAAAGTCGGGATTCCAAAGTTGTAGATCGCGATGAGTTGATTCAAGATAATGATTTGATTCGATCTGATGCCTCTGTCGCGAGATGTGAGCTACCATACACAGGTAGTTTTTCGCCAGATTTGGCAAAGAAGTTTTGAAAACAATTTTTAACAATTTTGACCTCGCAAAATTGTACGAAATGTATTATCATCCAACAGATGGGCACATCATCATCACTTATGCTATTGAACAAAAAAGTTTACCAAAATCTATCTACCCGGAGATGAGTTGACTGGCAACAATAGGTAAAAGAAAATTTCTACTATTCCTCCCCTACGCTCTCAGAGGAATCTCCACTCCGTTCGCTCACTCTGTTTTAATCATATAATCGTTTAATCAATTCATTTTCCACCTTTTCGTCGGTATGTAATTTTTCGCACAATATCAGCGGTGATCCAATAAGTTTAAGTCTAGATATGTAGGAATTTTTGAATTCTTTTCTAATCTGTAAGCAAGGATTTTGTTTACGACATCTTACTGACCAGTATTTTATACATTCGGGACTAAATAGGGGACCAATGTTTCTATTCTGTTGTTGAAAATAACTAGTGAGGCTCGTTTGCGAGCCAGAATTCGAGTAGTGAGAACAATCCACCGAAGTCTGTTGTAGAAAGCACACACAAACAAAGCCTACACACAGTACGCAGGTGCTGCATTATATAAACCGTGAGTGATAAGTCATAGTTACGCCCGCCTCTTTTGATAGCCAACGTATGCAGTAGACAAAACATCACACAACGAGTACAAAAACAATGAACTAACAATTTAATAATTCAATAAAACCCTAAATTAACCGTGAAAAGAACGTTAAAGAATTCAAACCGACACTTGAGAAAAATCTCATTTTTCATGCCAAGTATGAAGCAGAAGTGTAAAAAATATTTACCACACAATATTTTCGACACTCGCAATCAGCTTGTTGGCCCAGAAAACCCTATATCCAATACTAAAACCAACAAAAACACACATTTAGGTGTATTTCCCACGACTTTTTACCAAACATAAAATTTGGCGCCAACTGTAAGCTTACAGACTCCAGATTGGGAAGTAGTTGAACAACTTGTTATATATCATTGGAAAGCCCTGGTAAAGCTACATGGAATAGGTCTATTAGTTTGCAGATACCTCGTTTACTTATTGAGAAAAGTCGCAAAAACTGGAGGGGTTGCCCGAAAAATGGGCCAAAATGACGTCATTTTGCCCCATAACTTTTCCAACGAGAAAAAAATTCAAAAATTGGGCTCCGTCACTACACTTAAATCGACCATTGCGGTTCGAATGAGCTACCCTGCATCAAAATCCGCCCAACCGTTATCGAGATCCAGGTGCGACAGACACACAGACAGGACCTCCTCAACCCTCCCCCCCAGAGCCATAACTAGCGAAGCTCGCTTGCGAGCCAGAATTCGAGTGGTGAAAACAATCCCCCGAAGCAGAAGTGTGAAAAATATATGCCACACGATATCCTTGAAACTCGCAATGAGCTTGTCGGCCCAGAAAATCCCATATCCGACACTAAAACCAACAGTAAACACACATTCAGGTGCTTTTCCCACGACTTGTCACCAAAAATTTCGAAAACGTCATTTTTTATGCCAAGTATGAACCAGAAGTGTAAAAAATATTTGTCCAACAATATTTTTAACACTTGCAATGAGTTTATCTGCCCAGAAAACCCATATAAGACACTAAAAGCTACAAAAAACATATTTAGGTGCATTTCCCACGCTTTTCACCAAATGTGAAATTTGGCGCCAATTATAAGCTTATAGACTCCAGATTGGGAAGTAGTTAAAAACTTGTTATATATAATTGGAAAGCCCTGGTAAAGCTACATGGAATAGGCCTACTAGTTTGCGGATTCCTCGTGTATTTATTGAGAAAATCGCAAAAACTGGAGGGGGTGCCCGAAAAATGGGCCAAAATGACGTCATTTTGCCCCATAACTCTTCTCACTGCAAAAATTCAAAAATCGGGCTCCGTCACTACATCTAAATCGACCATTGCGGTTCGAATGAGCTATCGTGCATCAAAATCTGCCCAAACGTTATCGAGATCCAGGTGCGACACACAGACACACGGACAGACACATACAGACAGGACCTCCTCAACCCCCCCCCCCACACTCCAGAGCCAAAATTGAAAATTCTCGTTCCACTCGCTGGCTTCGCTCTCTCATTCCACTCGAATTCAATAATATCAAGGTTTAAAAACAAGGTACTCCACACAGTTGCAGGCGTACCCTCGAGAGCAGGGTGCCTTACTCCCAATGTTTTTATAAGTTTTTGCAAGGGTAGTAAACTAGGGGTGTTATTTCCCGACGGTATCGAAGACACCGTGTTTTCTCCAGTTTTTTTGACGGCGTGCGGCATAACATCTTGTCAACAGGCATATAGGTACAAATATCGAGATGTTCAAAAACTAATAACATAAATAGATAATAGACCGCATCGAGAGCCAAAATTGAAAATTCTCGTTCCACTCAAATTCAAGTATACACTCAGGGCTACTCATACTACTAATTTTTTGGTGCGAATCTGCCCTAACAGAAGAAGATTTCAGTCAAAATTTTAATTATTTTAAAGTGTCAATGTTTATTCAATATAACGCCGGGATTACCCAAACTTTCATTTGCTAAATTAGTAATCCAATTCGTTGACGAGCAGAGCAAGCCGTGTTGTAAAAATACAACAGGGCGTGGCGCGCCACATAGTGGGACTCGCTCCCCGTGTCCGTACGGGATGCGCTGCATTGTCAAAATATATCCGTCGTCCGTAGTTGCATGATGAACTTCGCATGGATAGCCTTTGCTTGTGATTAGTTGAACCTAAAGACGAATAACGGTTAAGTGTAAGTTTCGTGTTTATTTCAGTTCATTATTTTTACAAACATATCATCTCTATAACCTGGATTCAGTGAGCTCCAGTACTAGACTCAGACTGTTCTTTGACATGATGAACTTCGCATGGATAGTCCTTGCTTGTGGTTAGATAAACCTAAAGACGAATAATGGTTAAGTGTAAGTTTTGTGTTTATTTCAGCACATCATTTTTACAAACGTATGATCTCTATATACGTGATTCGCCGACCTCCAGTACTAGGCTCATTGTGTTATTTGACATGGTGAACTTCGCATGGATAGCCATTGCTTGTGATTAGTTGAACCAAAAAACAGATAATAATTAAGTCTAAGATTTTTACTTCACTCCACAATTCGCAATTGTATGATCTCTATAACTTGCATCCGGCGAGCTCCAGTTTTTAGGCTCAGGTTGTTCTTTGACATGATGAGCCTCGCATGGATAGCTTTTGCTTGCGATTAAAGACGGATAATGATTAAGTGTAAGTTTTGTATTTCAGTTCATTATTTATACAAACGTATGATCTCTATAACCTAAATTCGGCGAACTTCAGTACTATTCTCATTCTGTTCTTTGACATGGGGAACTTCTCATGGATAGCTGTTGCTTGTGATTACTGTACCCCAAAGACCGATAATAGTTAAGTGTAGGATTCGTGCTTCACTTCATCATTTACAATCCTGTGATCTCTATAACCTGGATTCGGCGAACTCCAGTACTAGGCTCAGTTTGTCCTTTGACATGATGAACCTCGCATGGATAGTTTTTGCTTGCGATTAAAGACGGATAATGATTAAGTGTAAGTTTTGTATTTCAGTTCATTATTTTTACAAACGTATGATCTCTATAATCTGAATTCGGCGAACTCCAGTACTATTCTCATTCTGTTCTTTGACATGGTGAAATTCTCATGGATAGCTGTTGCTTGTGATTAGTGGACCCCAAAGATCGATAATAGTTAAGTGTAGGATTCATGCTTCGCTTCACAATTTGCAATTGTATGATCTCTATAACCTGCATCCGGCGAGCTCCAGTTTTTAGGCACAGTCTGTTCTTTGACATGGTTTACCTCGCATGGATAGCTTTTGCTTGCGATTAAGGAAGGATAATGATTAAGTGTAAGTTTTGTGTTTCAGTTCATTATTTTTACAAACGTATGATCTCTATAAGCTAGATTCGGCGAACTCCAGTACTAGGCTCATTTTGTTGTTTGATATTGTTAATTTAGGTAATCTTTGCAGATAATGGTTAGTCTAAGATTCGTGCTTCACTTCACCATTTACAATTTTATGATCTCTATAACCTGGATGCGGTGTGCTCCAGTATTAGGCTCAGTCGGGTCGAACCGGGTTGGGTAAGGTCGCGTAGAAATAAAAATTTTTGAAGTTTAACCAATAAGACTTGAAATGCGTTCCTTGAATGAGGTGAATGCGTTCCTTGAATAAGGTACATGATGGTTTTTTTGATAAGTGCAGTTTAACTTTTTACGCGGTTTATATATTTTTTGGTATTCGCTTTCTGGGCATTACTGTTGTGTTATCTTAAATTTTATTCTTCTTTGTAACTTTATATTGCAAAACTGTCAGCGTTGGGGGAGTGCAATTTTTAAATTTTCGAAACAGAAAATCATGAATAACATGTGTTGCGTTTGTTAAAAAAGAGAAAAACTGCTTGTCTCAGTCTGGGTGGAGGACATAGTCACAGTTCAAAAATTAGGCAGAAACATTATTAACAAGAGAGAACCTTGAACGAAAATTTCTGTTGACTCGGGCTGTGGCTCAAGACCGGTGGCGTAGGTAGGTGACCTAGGTCCCTCCATCATCTGTGGCTCAGAATAGTAGAATCTCTTAAGATAAATTATGTCCAAGGGTTATTAGTATTACCAGGTCTCCCTTAAAACTTGTAGGAAGCATTCACCATTTGTGCAAGCGCGGAACTTATTTTTTTGTCGTTGTTGACTGCCTTTTGAGATGACTTTAACATTTATGATGCCAATCTTACAGCTTCGAATAGAATTTCTGTAGTTCAAAAGGAAAGAAACAGGAGAGCATATACCAAAATCTTGTTTAAGTGATAAGTAGCGATATCTAAAACAAAATATAAGATGTCAGCAGTTGAGCCCGCACTTTTTAACTACAAGAGGAGTTGGGGCGGAATCAAATTTCAAGTGAACTTACGAAAAATGTTGCAACAATATTTGAGCGGAAACATGTCGTGATACTCAGTCTCACCACGAGCTGAAAAGAGGAGCGTCAGATTGACAAGAATACCATAAATTTGTAATGACACTGCAATAGATTAGCAAAACTGTGCCCATAGCGGTTTACGCAGCAAAAGATATGTATGAAAACGTAATTAGAAAATAAACAAAGAAAACGAGAAACAAAATCTAACCTCGCGCGTGCGGATGAAACGCACTGGCCTTAAGTATTCAGCCATAAAGCACTTGAAATTACTTTTCGCAGTTTGTTAATATAGATGCGTGAAAGCATGCCCACAAGAAGCACAAACTAGAATTGCAGGTAGGCAAAATAATCTGCAGGTAAGATAAAATTATGCGCAGGTAAAATCTTCCTGCAGATACGCAAAATTAAGCGTAGGAAAAAAATATTACAGATAACAACATCCCAAAGATAAAAATATTGCAGATAAAATTGCCATTATACTTCGCCTATGCCACTAGTGATTGCTAATTGCCTCCAGGCGGTCGACCAGGGTACACTCCGACTTCTCTAAAGTCGGTTTAGGCCACAAATGTACCTATATAAAGCGTAAATTTGTGTGTTGTGTGTTCGGCCATGTACACATAATTGTATTTTATAATATATAAATATACAAGCATTCACAACACTTTTACAAACGACGATACTTTACGACTATGTAAAATTGAACATGCCTTTATTTATTGTATCGACATATCTGCATATTAAATCTCATATTGTTCATGACATTGTATATGCATTGATTTTGAAATTTAAATATCTACACAAATGTAAAACGGCGTAGTCTGAGTTACACAGATAAAACGATTAAAAATTGTCATGTTAAGCAGGCTGTCTTACTTTTAATATATTTTGAATTGGTAATAAGTCTGTAGCTTACTGTATGTGTTTTGGGACACAGCGTTATAAGGAATCAAAAAATAAAGATGGAAAATGGAGTAATAAAGAATATCAGTTGAGAACATAAAATACTGACTGCGGGAGTTGGTGTGTGAGCATCTACTATCGTCCATAACCGCGGCCGTTATAACTGCAGCGGAGGAAAATTGTCCGATTAAATCTAATCGGGCGAATCGCAATAGATGGTGGAATGAGAAGTTAGCAAATACAAAGAAAAAAGTCAGAAAACTTTACAGAATGGCGGTTAAATATGGGACCTAAGAACGTGGAACAAATACAGGATGTCGCAAAATCAGTATAAGTGCCTGATTAAAGATAAAAATTGGAAACATGGAGGAAGTTCTGTGAATCGATTCATTCGGTTCCGGAAAGTAACAGAATGAACAAGATTATGAAAAAGAATAATCGTAATGTGTTGGGAAGGATTAGAGGTGGAAATGGACTATTTGTTGATAGCGATGAAGAGGTTCTGGGAGTAATGATGCGTACTCGCGTACCAGGGTGTGAGGTTGACGATGGGGTCAACTTTCTTGAAAGAAATAGGCCCATTAGAACCAGTAGATTCAAAGTGTATTTGATAGATATGATTAATAAAAAGAAGGTGACTGAATCAGTAAGAAGCTTTGGTGCTTACAAAGCACCAGGTCAGGATATCATCTATCCGATTCTGCTACAGATTTGCATTTAGCAGATAGTGGATATTTTGATAACTATTTATAGATCGTGTCTCCGACTAGGCTGTATGGCTCAGTCTTGGAGACAAAGCAAAATGACTTTTATTTCGAAACCAGACAAAGACGACTATACTGACTCTAAGTAGTGTTGTCCGATAAGCCTTTCGTCGTTTCTGTTGAAAGCATTGGAAAAGATTCTAAACAGTTATATAAGAGACGAAGTTTTAAAGGGGGTTCCCCTACATGAAAATCAGCATGCCTACAGACCAGGCAGAAGTACCAGTTCGGCTCTTCAGTTTACGGCATCTTGAATTGAACGACAAATGAATCTTGGCAAATACTCAGTTGCAGTGTTTCTGGACATGTCCCGTGCCTTCGACTGTACTAGGATTCCTTTACCCTAGACAGTATAGCGAACTGGCCAATTGCAACGTGTGTCAAGTATTGGCTATCAGAATTGCTCTCAACGAGAAGTATAACAGCTGAATTACGGGTGGCTACATGCACTGTAAAAGCTTCCCGAGGTTTTTCAAGGGAGGCGTGCTATCTCCACTTCCGTGGAGCTTTTTGGTTGATGAACTCTTGCCAATCGTCAACGGTAACATGGTTATATGTGTGGGGTATTCTGATGATTTAGCAGTAATGGTGTCTTCAATCTCTCTACAGTCTGTTTGTAATAGACTCCAGAATGCCTTAAATAGGATTTTTCATCGGTTTGAGAATAGCGGACTAGCTGTGAATGCAGCAAAAAGTAATAGTGTCATTTTCACAAGGAAAAGGAGTATAATTGGGTATAGGCAGTTAATGATTGGCGGTACGGCTATACCGCTTTCGAATGAAGTTAAATATTTGGGTCTAATATTACACAACAAATTAAGCTGGAAGCCACACTTGATTGAAAAATGTAGTAAAGCCATCAGGCTTCTGTTCTCACTTAAAAGATTTGCAGGCTATAATTGGGAGGTGAAACCAAATATAACAAATTTTTTATCAGTCTGTGATTATGCCGTCATGTATGGCGTGGTTTGATGGTGGCACAGATTACATCTGGTGTTATATACCGGCCTTCTTAAAAAGGTTCAAAGATTACCCTGTTGCAAGATTGCGGGTGCTTTCAGAACGACTCCGCTTGATGGAATGCAAGCGATGTTGAATATCATACCCATAGATGTACTGGCTAGAGAACTGGCGTTGCAGGAATACCACAGACTCAAATGTATGGGTCTCTGGAGTGAATATGTGATTAAAGGACGTGGGCAAGCGACGATAGCGGAGGAAGCTGTCAAATATCGTCCCCTTCTGAGCATGCCTTCAGATAGTGTTGTGGCAACAAGGAATAACAAATTCTGGTTCTATGCGGACTTTAGCGTCGACTCTGTGGAAAGTACTGAAATAGTATGTTACACGGACGAGTCGGCGATTAACATAGGCAATTAAAGGAGTTGTTGTGGGGGTGTCTGTCTTTATTCCAAATAAAGTATCACTATTCATCCCACTTGGTAGACATGCAACTGTTTTTCAGGCAGCGGTCACTGCTACATGCAGATGCTCAGAAATTCTGGAAGAAAAGAAATTGAGGAACAGAAGTATCGCTATTTTTAGCGGCAGTCAAGCTGCATTTAAAGCATTGGATAATTCCCGAATCAGATCTTGGTGTGCGCTAGAATGCATAAAGCACCTTAATAGAGTTGGTAAAAGGAACATCTTGAAACTAGGTTGGATCAAAGGACATGCTGGATTGTTTGGGAATGAAATGGGTGATAGGCTGGCGAAGAAGGGATCGGACACTGCGTTTGTGGGTCCCGAATCTTGTATTTCTATAAGTAATACAATTGTTAAGACTTTCTTAAAAGATTGCTCATATAGGGACCATCAGTCAAAGTGTCGCGATGGAAACAATTGCTTGCAGACTAGATGGTTCTTTAAAGAAATTGATAAAAGAAAATCCAGTTTCTGTGGAAATTGAATAAAGATAGAATGAGAATTGCCGTGCAGTTTCTTACTGGGCACGGCAATTTTATTAAATATTTGAAAACTCTTAAGATTGAAGACAATGACAAGTTTAGAAGGTATGGTAAAGATTTGGAGACTGCAAAACATTTGACTTTTGAATGCAGTAAACTAAGAGATTTAAGGTTGAAATTTATTGGCATGAAATTTTGGATAGCTTCCAAGGCCATCAATTAAAATTGACCCAACTAATAGGTTTCTGGAATAGGATAAGACTTTAAATTTTCTAAATAGATTTTGGTACTGGAAAGGACCTAGGGTTCAACCAGATTACATTATTAACCCTCCTGCTGTCATTCGTTCATGGTGATGCAGCGTTCTGGTAAGCTTCAGTTTTGTTGGTTCGTGGAATATTTATTGTGGACTATCACATTTTATTCTGTCATCTTTATTTGGTTATTTGGTCGTCAATGCTTCGTTTTCGTTCGAGGATAACCAAACAGGATATAAGTTATGGATATTTTGCTTGGGACGACGGGAGTAAAGGCACCTGGGGCACCACCCGAGAGTGAGGGGACAGATGTGCCACCTTAGGCACCAGCGCCGAAGGTTGGCGATCCGCGCCGTGGGTGTTCCGACTCCTCGGCGGTGAAGGTATCCCCGCCCTGTAAACTGTGAGCATTCATGATCAATAACTAAAGTTTGTAACACATGATGGTTTCCTGTAATCCGGAATCCTGAAATGTCTTTAGCCAGGCCCGAAAACATATTTCCACTGCTTCCCCGTAAATATTGTCTTTAGTCAGGCCCGAAAACATATTTCCACTGCTTCCCCGTAAATATTGTCTGATGTGGCACGAGTCAGGTCTAAAAAGCAACCCGCCAACACACGTTTCGGTATTACCTCGACAAACGGCTCTGATATTCAAGCTAAAACCTGGTGGATTTTGCAGGGCTATTAAAGATATGAGGCTTTGAGTTAAGGAACAGAGATAAAATGTTTTCAAAATGGCGTTATCAAACTTGAAACACACGACAACCACGTCTGTATAAAGAATTCAACTATATGGGTAAATTTGAGCTCATTAAATACAGCAACAGAAGCTCTATGTACCTATTTTGTACTTTGGTTATCTATACCCTAGATTTGGATCGTATTATTTTCGCTTATATATACTCTAGGTTAAAGACATATGATTTTAAAATAGGTTCGTGCCGACAATAAGATAGTTGGAAACATGTAGCTGACTCTAAAAATATAAGAAGCTCTATGTAGCTATTTTGTACTTTGGTTATCTATACCCTAGATTTGGATCGTATTATTTTCGCTTATATATACTCTAGGTTAAAGACATATAATTTTAAAATAGGTTCGTGCCAACAATAAGATAGTTGGAAACATGTAGCTGACTCTAAAAATATAAGAATCTCTATGTAGCTATTTTGTACATTGGTTATCTATACCCTAGATTTGGATCGTATTATTTTCGCTTATATATACTCTAGGTTAAAGACATATAATTTTAAAATAGGTTCGTGCCGACAATAAGATAGTTGGAAACATGTAGCTGACTCTAAAAATATAAGAAGTGGTTGCTGACTATTAATAGCAGAAGAAGTGGTTGTAAGCTGCCGCCGAAAGGAGATACAGACGAACACCCTGCACAACGATTTCAAAATCCTATATGTACACTGAATACAAGCGAATGGTCGTGACGAGCACATATAGATGACAATTTTAACCGAGTTTAGTACAACGCAGGTCAAACAACATAGAATAAGCATATTCGTATAATAGGATTACAAACTGCCGGATATTAACGAAAAGAAATTTAGATCACCTTGCCTAACTTACCGCATCCATAAATACTTCAGGATCAGTCGCTACTGCGCTTCCGCCATATAATACTGCTAATATTGCAGCCAGTAGATAAGATTCAACAACGTAGTTCATGATTTATACTATTGAACGTTCGTTTTCAAAATCCAATTGAAAAATTAACGAAAACTTGCAATAGCTTTTCACCGTAAATTGTAATTGCTCGATATAAACTATAATGTAATTTAGCCAAGAAGATTACATTTGTATTGAAAAAAAGAACAATAACACTTATTGAATGATCGTTGACATTTTGCAAAATAAAGAAACACGCTGGGATCCCGGATACTGAAAAGACGGCCGAAGCAACAGGGATATGCGTGCTGCACACTGATATGACGATAGTAGGAAGACCTCGTAGCGAGAACATGTTAAACCGACCTACTGTACGATTGAGCTTTATGAGAGCCGACACCGCTAAGGCGGTAAAAACAGAACTCACTATAAACCAGCCAACAATGATTTTAACGTCACATTTCAATTACACTTGAAGAATGCATTAATCTACTTTAGATGTGTACGCCATGTTTATTTTTCTGCCAGACTCATCAACTGAATCGTGCAAAAATTTGCATTGAGATTTCTACCATCGGTATTTGTAATGTAGCGAACGCAAACAGGGGCTTTCTGATGTACAAATGCAATTTGCGTACGCGCATATTTCTCCAGGTGTAACGTTTGTTTACGTTAATCAATTGAGATACCAACCCGTACAGCTATGGTCGCGGTCAACGTGCATATTATAGCATATGCGATAAAAACGAGTTTGGTGACTGCATTTTCACATGTATGCGGTCAGTAATTATAATGCAAAATCGCAAATACAATGAATGCGTACTACTGCGTTCTCCTGTGTCCTGCTGGTTGTTAGGGTGTATTGCTGCGTACTTCATGTGCGCGCTTGTTGTGTCGCAAGCCGTATTTATGTACACCATGATAAATCGTGATTTGAAATCTAAATTTAACGCAGTCATCCGTTTTACGATCGTGAAATGACTTGAGAAAAGAACAACTCAGGTGTACGCTTCTAAAATGGCCGCACGCTCAAGTGTAATCGTAGGGTAATTGAAATGAAAATCTTCGTGCAAACAACTAACTTGCAAACTTGATAGTTCAATTTTGTGTTTAATAATCCAATGTTATAGGAGTAGAACACTACCGCACTACATCTATATTACGATATCCTTTCAGATACCAAGACTAAAATTCAAAAAAAATTGATTCAAGACATTTCAGACTAAAACCAGCTGTGTGATCTGCGCAAATGTCGCGTTTAACTTTAGACCAAATTGTGGTTATACATGTGGTTGCAGTTTCTTATCCTGCTAATGACATTTTTAAAGCAATAGGTGCAACAGTAGCTAAGCTGTAGCTTTAACGTTATTACTGTACACTAATACTCCCTGGAAAATAGACCACAGACCGTATAGCCACTGGCTTTCCATCAGGTTTTGTTTTGTAACTGTTGTTGCTATCCAGATTATGTATTATAATTATGCGTGAGTCCACCTTAGGTGTGTACACTAAGGTTATTCTTTAGTCAAAATCTCGAATTGATTCGCTTAGAAATTCGAGTTCACATTTTTGTCATTGGTATTCGCATTTTGGTGAACTCGAACATGGGCTTTGGGTCGTGCAAACAAAATTTGAGTTCTCGCATGACATTCTGAGTCAAACAACAATGTTCGCGGTATATTTGTGCACTATAGTATACCATAAAACACTATTAGTAATCGCGTTTTCACTTGTACGCGGTCAGCAGAATGCGATCCTGCATCGTAAATCGTGCACAGATACACAAGGAAAAATCGCGATTTGTGAACGTTCATCGCTTTTACAATTGTGAACTAATGCAAATACGGGCAACTGTATGGCGAACACATCCTACATCAATTATATTCCAATTTGAACATTAATATATGACTATGTCTAAATAAGTTGTAACAAATTGACCGCATTAAATATCTGACACGCTGTACATAATTTGTTCGAACTTGCAGCATGGAATATGTATGATTGTTTAGATATCCTTTGTGTGACTTTAGGCATAAGCATTGTATGATTTGTTACGCATAACTTTATTCGGAATTACATACAGCATAAATTACATACATAAATGACACATAATTAACATCAAATTGCATACAGAAATGTATGATTATTTGAACATAATTTGTCTGAAATTTTAGATAAGATAATAATGTATGTTTTGTTGCACGTAACTAGCTTGAAGCTGTACAAAACATACATATCATAAAATTGAAAAAAGTACAAAAATTTCAATTATGTAAAACAATTCATACAATAGGTGTATTTCATTTCATTCATGTATTTATAAAAAATCATACATTAGATGTATCATATTTAATACAAAACAATATGTAAATGCATACATTAGATATAATTAATTTCATACAAATAAACTTAATTTATTACAGTTTATATGTTACTTTTCGTACAATTATACATTCAAATTCGTACAATGCATGTGTTGTATTTAATGCAAATAATTGCGATGATTCGTACATTATGCGGTATATTTCATAGTATAAAGTGATAAATTTCAATCAACAATTTAAATTTATTTTTTATACAATCGAATCCGAAAATTTAGACAAAGGAGAAAACTTCTGTATCAATTTCATACAAAATTGTTTTGTTATTTACACATTACAAATGTATCAGCTGTCGCACTTAAAATGTGTTTGTAAATCAGACTACACAAAGAATGCATGACAATGTACCCATATGTGTATGACACATAATAATTATTTTGAAGAGGGTTACGTAAAATTGATTGTATACTAGAAGTCCCTATTGCTATAAATTATCCGAAAGTTACTCTGCGCCGTCGCCTGAAAAATTTACTTAAGGCGCATTTACGCATAGTGAGAGTCGACTCGGTACATAATTCTAACGACCGCAAGTTGAAAACTTAATAGCTGTAAACTGGAAGGTACCAACCAATGCCTAGAAACACACCCAATTTTTATAAACGAAGTCCAAGGTACCAGTTGGATAGCCGGTGCTTCGGGGGCGGAGGACATCGGCCTCCTACGGGGTTCAACCAATTGTCAGAGGAGGAATTTGGAGATAACTTTTCGAAATTTTTAGGGACTGAAAATGTTTCTTAATTTGTAGTTTTATTTCATTATTTCCAATATTTTTACGTTTTTTCTAGTTTTCTGCGATTTTGGCCAATTTTCACCCAATTTTTGCATATTTTTGCCAAAATTTTTCGGCCCGCTGAGGGTAGAGGAATGCGATGTTAGGTTAGGAAGGAGGAGCTAGGCCAAAAACTTTCGGTCCGCTGAGGCACGGGTGAAGAATACCGAGCCTTAGGGGTTCGGGCTACCTTCTAGGGGTTGATTGTCATCGTCCCTAGCGTCCAATCGTCACTTGGGATAATCCTTATCTCACTCTATGATCATGTATGACCCCCAATTTCAAACCCGTGGCGATGTCCATGAAGCTACTTAGAAAAAGTACATACTGGCGACCTTACGTTACACGGGTGTATTTGTTAACAAATATATTTTATATTTAAAATGTTTTAAAGTTAAAGGGACAAAGGATACAAACCAATGATTTATATTTAAAACATTTGTCACTAAACCTAATTATCTAAGTCGAGTCCCAGGCGCGTAAATAAGCATATTCAGTTATTTATCAAATTGATAGGTTATTTAATTATAGTTAAAGATTACCGAATCATATCCTCGCGCAAATTGCAATGACACTAACATGCGCGCTGTAAGAAAATAAATATTGTTATCAGTCCACAGGTAGTGTGTGGTTCTGTAAATATTAAGCTTCCTGTCATATTTGTTTAATACAGTTTTGCTGAAAAATATAGTAAGCACATCTTGCAAAAATGTAATGCTTGCACATTTACACAGAGTTCACTTAAAATCAGATAAAAGCAATCTGTGAAATAAACATTTTATGACAGGACCCAAGGATTTTAGCGGTGTTATCAGCCAGCTTAAATTTGTTTGCGCTTTATGACCTTTTTCCTGCGGAATCTAAAATAATTAAAGCGAAAACGTGTCGCAAAAAAATAAACCATTACGGTCTTGTGACTCTGGCTTATGACTGAGGTGCTGTGATATAATGCAAGTCTTGGTGACGGAGGTATAATACCAACTCAAGATTGCAGGGTAAATTTTACAAATCTTTAAGAACTCGTAATTTTATCCAATTTTGTCAAATTTTGCAGTATTTTCGCTAATTGTCTCCGTTTTTCCCCACATTTTCCGAAATTTTCGGCAATTTGTGCTAATTTTTTTACCATGTTTTCACTAACATGAGCCAAATTTCTCAAAATTTTACGTAAGCCTTTAGCGAAGGATATGCAGGTAATAACACTTCAGTGAGGCCGTAACTCAGGGGGTGAGGTCTACTCCTTTTCCACATGCGCATATGATGCATGAGTTTAATTCATTATGGCCAAATCGTCTAAATTGTACATTCCTATACAGATTCGATAACTTATACACTATTGCAGTCTATAAATAACTGTTTTGCATAAAAAATGTAAAAAACCTGTATAAATAATTTTAATAATATAAACACATGGCTTTGTTGTATGGGAGGGGGTATCAAATAACATGCTTACCTGCTCTCCAATTCAGATTCGGATTATACATATTTTTTCATGTCAGAGCTATGTAATTAAATGTACGTTCCTGCAATCCTTTCGAGGTTGGTGGATTCCATGAATAAAGGCATGACACAAAACATTGCCCAAAAAAGTACAATTTAGAGCACTTGGTGCTCCAAAGCACAGTTTGATTTTAGAAGGTATCAAATTCCGTCTTCAAATATTAATCTTTCGGCATTAACAGTTGTACGACTGGAGTGAATACGAATAAAATATTTTTCTAAACAATATCTAATTCTTAAAATTCAAAATGAAGACACAATTTGTGAAAGAAAAACTGGCAGAGTTTTACGATGACAACATATGTAATTTGCTTGCGGTTGTGGCAATAATACAAAAAGTGTACAGCTACGGCGACTAAGCTGTTAATTTTTCCAATATCGCTATTCAAGAAACAAGATATGACTTCAAAGCTATGAAGTTTCCAGTGATTCATTACGATGTAGCCATGTCATCATGAGCGATAGTGACCTCGTGTAAATGATAATGGGTCATTTCATAGACCAAATGTCTTATTTCTTTGGCTCTTGTATCGTAATTTGATTGTTGAGATTTCTTGAGTTATGTTGACTGCGGAATGTGTATTTTGGTCTTTTACAATTTGTTTTTGTTGTTGTTTTGTTGATTGTGGAATTTCCACCTGGTCAAATAGTTGTTTTATATTTTCCAGAATTTCGGGCATTTCCTAGATAAACCGGGGTGTTTGCGGTTTTCTTTTCACCTTTGATCGTAGGATTGATTTCCTGTTTAATATTATCATGATGCGTTGTCGGATTCCTACTTCGCTGATTAACTGTATCAGTTTCGGTGTCACGGTTCCGTTGGTTGAAAAAGCTTCTTCTATCCGTAGTCGATTCTAGTGTACGTTAGTATTTAAGCCGAAATTAGATCCAGTAGTATTTATTTTATCCATTGTCGCATTTCCATTCACACGGTTCCATTCCTTGACGGCCATATAAGGTAGTTTTTCTCTAACACCACATGGCTCTTCAGGGGACTTAACACACTTGGCTCTGTAACAAAAGTATTATCGGTTATGAATTGGTTAGGATTATATCTATTAAAACCCTCCGTTTAATATTATTACAAATAAAATTAACCTGGAAAACCAGATTTAAAACTAGAAACCTACTGCTATCCAGTTAAAAACAGACACTTCTTAGTATTTTCCCCAAGCGGGTTGCTAGGGTTCTTGCAAAAGACGAAGTAGTGATATTCGTTACTTGGTCACGCTACTTAGATGATATCAAATACCTGCTACCGTTCGACTCATCAAACTTATGTATACGCTGGAATTGCTTGTAGTTTACATGTCCAAAGAGAAACAGATCTATGTGCTTTCGCAACTTAAAGAGCTCTGTTAAAAACAAATTTACATATTTTATTCTATTCTTCAATGCCCTGCAATCTCGACACTGCATATTAATGCAGCTTTCGTTAGAACCAGAAGCATACTTAACAACCGCAAAAACGCGTTACGCAGTACGCAAGTGTTGAAACAGTCACGTCTCTTATCATTTGTGATTTAGAGGTCATAAATTTAACTCAAGCTGTGCGTGTAGTTGCAAATGCCTGATATATGTTTCCATGTTAATTGGGTCAAAATACTCCATGAAGACATTACGCAATCATATATATTTTCTAACATAGTGAATATAACGTTCACTATGTATTTAGTTCAAATACATATAATCCATAGGTGGCGATAAGTAGGATAAAGGTTTACCCCCAAAGGGTAAGACCCTCTCTTCCAGCAAAATCTATCCCCCGGGCGCCAAACGCGTGCAGAAAAATTTAAGTACAAACAATTAGGCAAAAATAGTATGTAATTTTCCAAAGTTAGGATAAAATTATCAAAAGTAGAGAAAAATAGAAAATATTTATCGCAAATTGGCAAAATTCGAAATAAATTTCAGCGATAAGGACAAAAATATTTTGGGTTCTTAATAAGTTCAAAAATTTGCCCACCCCCTACCTACCTCCCCTCACTAGAACACCCCTTAGCCAACTTACCATCTATCTCCTAAGTAAACGGACCTTCGACAACTAATCAAGTTTCCATCGTGTATACAACAGAAAATAATTTTGTAACATATAGTCTGGTTGAAGTTAGGATTTATTCCAAAAACAATCAACAAATCGTATCACGTAATTGTGTTTTACTTTTTTATTGTCCGTTTTATTTGCTAAAACCTTATGGTCCATATGGCCTAAGTAACCGTGAGTGACGGTACGTTATAACATTAGAAAAAATACCAGCTTATAGCGGCGGTTCGGAGAGAAATAGCCCCCCCGTATGTCTCATATAAAGACCTTAGCTTAGGCTAAGACTAAGGCTTAGGCTTAGTATATCGAGAACAGCAAGGCCTAAATTTTATTTCCGCTCCTCAGGGTTACATGGGCCAAAAATATAATTGTAGCTGATTGGGTGTTAACACATTTTATAGTATGAAATATACAGCATAAGACATGATTTCTTACGTATCAAATACAACACATGAACGAGTTTGTAGGGAACGAAAAATTTACAGTATATGAATTTGGATATATATTTGCATAAAAATAATATATGAATTGTGTAAACTTTTATGTTTATTTGTATATTAAATATATTTAATGTATCAATTTCCTAATATATATATTTATTGACGGTAATATCTCTAATGTATGAATTCTTATAAATATATGTATGAAATGCACATAATGTATAAATGTTTATACATAATTGGAATTTTTGTACTAAATTTCAATTTTATGATATATTGACATTATACAGCTTCAAACAACTTATGTGCTACAAAACATACATTATTTGAAATTTCATGCATATTATGTGCAAATAATCATACATTTATTGCGTACTATTTCGTGCAATTTATGTGTGTTTATCATACACGTGTCGTATCTAATTTCATACAATGTTACGTGTAACGAATTAGTCAATTGTTCAGTGTAAATCCATACAAAGAATATGTAAATGTTCATAAATATTCTATGTTACTATTCATACAAATTTATGTGCACCAACTGTGGTGCTCATTTTGTTACAACTTCTGTAGACATACTCATAAATTATTGTATGTGCACCAACTGTTGTGCTCATTTTGTTACAACTTCTGTAGACATACTCATAAATTATTGTATGTGCACCAACTGTTGTGCTCATTTTGTTACAACTTCTGTAGACATACTCATAAATTATTGTATGTGCACCAACTGTTGTGCTCATTTTGTTACAACTTCTGTAGACATACTCATAAATTATTGTATGTGCACCAACTGTTGTGCTCATTTTGTTACAACTTCTGTAGACATACTCAAAAATTATTGTATGAATTTGTACACAATGAATGTAGGACTTGTTTTCCATATAATTGTGCATATTGGTATTAATTTAAATACAAAGTGTAGCAAATTAATGTCACACAATAAATTGTACATCGATCTCGACAAGCTCCAGACAATCGGAACTGGGAGGGTCGGCCAATGTCATCTGACCGACGCAAGGGTACTTTGAGATGTCGAGCGGCTGCTTTTGGATTGGGCGAGCTATGTTGTCGATGGCATTCGCGGTAAGAATCCGCCGTGTGCCATCCAACTGGCACACCTCGAACTCCACAATTGGATACGTCTCGGATTTTCGTCGTTTATCCGAGAAACCCGCCATCTCAAGTACCACGTTTCCAATAATTCGAGCACCGACGCATTCTGCTGTCTTACGTGTGACAAACGAGCGAGAGCAACCCGTGTCGAATAGTAAACGGGCTCTACACTGGCGATTTTCGGTTCCTTTTATCCGCGAGACAGCAGTCTGTGGCACGACGGACTCGCCGTGAGATAAAAGTGATGGGCTGACGTGGTCTGCAGACGACGCGGACGCATCGTTTGCGTTTAATGACACGTCCGACTTCTCCCTGGTGCCAGGTTTGCCCTTCACACTCTGCTCGCACAAGCTGCGGTTAGGTTTGGAGCTCTTGCAGTAGAAGCACGGTCTAGGCTTCGTACACTTGCTCGTTTGGTGCCCGTTTTTAAGGCAAATATAACATCGGCCACTGAGCTACATCTTGCGCGACCTCAAATTTGGATATTTGGCGCATTGATCCGAATAATGATTGCTGAGGCAGATGCTACATGAGCACCCCGCTCCCGACTGACCACCGCTATTGACCATTAGAGTGGACGATGTGCCCTTGTGATCTGGACGACGTGGCGGAGCACCTGAACCTCCAAACCGACTGGCTCCGTTGTGCGAACGATTATCGTGCCGGTCCCTTTCCCACGTTTTCTGACCTGCAAAGGATTTCGTCTTTGAGGCAAATCCGAAGGTTGCTTAGTGTCCACGCCTGCGTTCCGTTCTTTCTGTGCAATTCCATTTTAACTTGTGGAGGTAGCTTGGACAAAGTTATCGGGACGAAGACCTGACCAAATGTCTCCTCATCGAGACTCAGCGCCATCGAGCCACGCACGTGTTTTTCGCACTCGTCATACGTTTGCTGCAGCTTATGAGTCTCGAACGTGGACACGGGTAATGCCAAAATAGTCTCGAGGTGAGCGTGGATGGCGCTCTGTTTGTTGCCATAGCGACCGATTCGATCAGGACCGCCACAACCGCTTCATAATTTGCGCTCGTCAGGCAGTATCCCTCAGTGAGCCTGAGCGCGTCCGCCTCCAAAAAGCTGCGCAAATACTTAAACTTGTCCACATCGAATAGATATTTACTGCTGTGCACCGTGGTCTCAAACGCATCCTCGAATCCCTGCCATTTTAGTGTGTCCCCACCAAACTTCGCAATTTCAAGTTTGGGCAGCCGGACCGATAGAGATTTGTGATCAGACAGGGACTGCTGGGACTCGGCGCGATGCACCGACCCAATCTCGCTATCACGCTCTCGCCCCAGACCGTCTAATTTGGTGGTAATTTTCGCTACAGATTCCAAAATTTGCTCATCTACATCCGAAGCTTTTTGAATCTACGAGACGATATCTGTCTCGTATGCTAAAGCGCTCAAAATAACGTCATGTAAAATGTTCATTCGCGACCGATAATCGTTGAGTTTAACGAGAGATCCCCGTAATGTTTGAACGTCGTCGGGTATATCTGATACCAAAAGTGCAGTCGCTTTTTAATTTCTTTTGTTGTGTTTGTACGAACCGCGTTTCGCTGATGCTTTTTCACCGTTACGTTCATAATTGTGAGGAATTGCAACGAAAACGGTATTTAGTAAAGGATAAGCGCGAATATCAATCACCACTCAAGGCGACAATACCACAAATTTGATTATCGGATGCATTAGTAAATAATGTCACAGATGAAGTCAGAAACATTTAGACTACAGTCTATAGTAGACTGATAACCGTAAACGCACTTATAGTTATAGTTGTGGTATGTCGCACAAATTTTCCAATAGACCATACTAAAGGGACACTTTTCCATCCAAAATATGTCGTGTTAAATATTATCGATATAATATTATATTACTTAGAGTTTTTTCTGAAGTTCACCGGACGTAATGTGATTGCAATGGATTAACATCCAGAAATCCGACAATCTACTCGTTGGAAATTGAGAATAGAACACGCTTCGAGAAAATGGAATCCAATAACAAGCTGAATCCAAAAACACGTTGGCGCAAATCAGTTCGATATAGGCCCAAGGACCATGTAATTTATATTTTTGAAGATATCACTGAATGCTATTGGGATAACCGCTCTGATAATGATTCAGGCTCACCATATCGGCATAGACGCTTATTCTGTTGCACGGACTTTATTCAATACTCACAATTTATCACTGTTACAATATATGAATATACTAAAACGTGTGTAATCTTTAATTATCAACATAAGATTCAAATTCAAAACAACCCCATATTCCCGATAATGCCCCAAAAATTCTCTTAATATTCCAAAACGTAACATATAAACGCCAATAAAAATATAGAGAAAAACAAATTTCCGCCCAGCCAGTCATATCCTTTGACAGCGAACATGCACCGGTAGCTATCCATATGCAAATTAATGACATCCAAGACGGTGAAAAACGTAAATGTTCTGCTTTCACAAACGCTATTATTCTTCACTTACGTTAGCATATAATTGTTCCGCTTTTAAGTGATTTCACGGTCACTAATTCAACAACTTCATAACAATGTCTGAGCCCGGCCCTCCAACTTTAAAATCGTTTCCGAGTGCCTCATTGAGTCGGTTCATAAGTTAAAGTCTTACACCCGTCGGCGCGAAAACCAAAAGTGTAAGTCGTTAACACGTGAGCTCATTCAGCTACTGAATTAGTCTAGCTGATCCAATTCATGCTGTTCAACTCAGCTCTTCAATGTGGTTCTAATGGTATTTAAAATTATACAATTATTGATATTTTTTCGAAAGGTTACGTACTGAAAGAGTCTACTGTGTTCATAATAAAAAAATACCAAAAATATTCTGAATATAT
Organism: Trileptium ribeirensis; assembly: GCA_030248225.1. Taxonomy (NCBI): domain Eukaryota; kingdom Metazoa; phylum Nematoda; class Enoplea; order Enoplida; family Thoracostomopsidae; genus Trileptium; species Trileptium ribeirensis. The sequence continues at coordinate 36,923 of JASANE010022087.1, read as the reverse complement.
TTCTATAAATCTTCTGAACCGCATGCACGAGCTGATGAAATCATAAATGGTACCAAAATTACTGTTATACACTATTGGCGAAATTGACGATAGTCGCACAGGAAATATAACCGTAAGACTGGGGGCATATCAACGGGTTGCTCCATAGATTATGCTAGCTTATTATTGATGTATAAAGTGCCCCCTATGATATATAAAATATATCCCTATTTTGGGATCAAGAAATTTAATACAAATTTTATTGAAACATGTGGGACACCATGGTCGCAGCCTTGGCTTAGACCAGGTTATCTTACAACGGTGGATAGGCGGCGGCCCGAGACTCAGGTGGGATAATCCCCCTCTTCCGATGAGCAGGTATAACCTTAATCAGTCCCACATTGCTAGACCAACTCGGGAATATCCAATTTCGCCATCATTGCAGCGTAGAGTGAGGTTTTTGAGTCAGACCTTACTCACCCCTCAAGTGCGGGGACGTAACAACAACAGTAACCACTGAGTGTATCCATGTTAACATACTATTAAACGAACAGTTTGCGATGATTTATGCTCACTGTTTTAAAAGTTTTTAAGGGATGCCAGGTAAATCTAATGTGCATATTTTAGCTTTGATTGACTTTGAAACTGTATTTCGTTGCTCGAGTTCTGAAGCCGACTTGAACCGTCGCGCTTAATTTATTTTGCCCGCAGTTATGGATATACTGGATTTAGCTTAATGATAAGGACAAGTTAATTACCGAATGAATTAGTTAACACCGATTTTGTTTGATTTCGCATGTTCAACATAGCAAGTTAACGCAGAAGGCTTAGTGTTTGTGATATTACTTTCGGGCGAGAATTTGTCATTGCTTACGCTGATTTGAGTACTTATTTGTGAGGTCCATTGTAGGATACGCACCCCGAAATGTTAGCAAAAATCATCAACAACTATTTTTCATATTTAATTTTAATGTGTTTCATGTATATATAAATAAATACATAGCAAGTTTCAGTTAAAAAACAAAATCTATGTGATGTCGTTTTACATCAATTTATTAGGGTTTTATTATGCTACCAGGGGAATCCCAGTCCAAATCCTCCCAAAAAACCCCAAAAACTTCAGACAACCCAAGACTTTCACCATTTAGTTTATTATAGCCCTCCCTCCCTTGTATATTGATGGGATTTTGTTTTATTTTGTTTTGTTGTCCTAGATTATGCTAATTTGCATAATCTTTCTAATTCCTTATTTTATCTAACATGAAATTAGACGAGTTTTGTTGCTAATTTTAGTTTTTGATTCCTGCTTCTGAAAGGTGCAGCGTCTTAAACTGGCAGTATGTTACGTAAAGAATTTACTTTCAAGATCATTTACTTCCGAATTCGTTTTATTATAGGTGCGTAAAAGAATTACACTATTTTAAATTTGTTGCAGTTGTGTTTATTGTAAAAAAATTACCTAGCTAATTTCTTCGTAGGTCATGTGTTATTACTTGCGGTGGTCTAGTAGGCTACCAGGTGTCCCAGGGTCCTAATTTCACAGATTTTATTTCAAAAATCTCAAATCAGTGAATAAATTATTATACGGTTTCCTAAATTTTAAACTTCTTAAAATCTTAAATTTTGGTTTTCTTACTGGGCGTAATTTGCATAAATCGCCTTAATTGGGATTATTAGCTGTGTTTAGTTAATTATTGGTTTTGTTGTTTAAGTTAGTCTTGATCTGGCAGACGTATAAAACAGAATGGTTTTAATGATCATTACCTTTAATGTATAGTTTTATAATTTAGTTACCTGGCTAGTGGATTTTGGCTTAGATACGCGGCGGCGTAGTTATAACGCGGCGGGAATCGGGAATTTTTATATTGTGTTAATGGATTGCGAACGTTTTTTTTATGTTCCGACTTATGGATTTTGTATTGGAATTAGCTCCTAAGCGTGGACGCAAAGAATTGCGTGAGAGTGGGGGAGACTATATTGTAAAGTTTTTGTATTTTAGAGCGAAGCGAAGGCATCGAATCTAAATCTTTGACTAATTGTTGGACCTGGCACTGCTAGTTTTGTGAGAAATAGCGTTCTAAAGATTATCTACTTCACAACTAGGTATTTCTAAAAGAAAGTACTAGGTACTTTAATAATATTAGCTTTCCAAGTAAAAAGAAGTGGCACTAGGAGATAGATAATAGTAACTAGGCTTAGTAATATCTTACAAATTCGGCCTATAGCGTCGAATGAGCAAAACCCGGGCGCGTTTATTAGATGGGTCCGAGGTAAGTAACATTGCTTGTTGGGTCTGCCAGCCAATCGGGGGTGGCGCAGCAAGTTGTGCTATTCCTGAGCAGACCGGGCGAGGATTCTGATACTCCATCGAGCCGCTGATAGATCCCATCTACTATTTTGGGTCAGCCAATCGGGGTCTGCACAGAGTAAGAAACTTCAACTACTTAGTAGTCGACCGCTACCATCCAGTTTTAGTAACAGGGTCTGCTTGCCTAGCGGGAGCCGCTTGTTATATACTGGCACGTATTAACTTAATTTTAAGGACCTAACCTCAGATAATTATATTAACGTACGTCGGCAGCCAATTGGGGTCGGTCGTACCAACCTCACAAGGCTAAATCGTCAACTCAGTATGTATTGCAAATATTATGCAAATGCATCTTATCTAAGAAAAATGTTTAGTTTATATCTCAAATTAATTGTAGTAGTGAACGGTAAAGTCTAGTATACAGTCCTTGAAGTTGAAAAAAATTGAAGTTTCATAATATGATCTTCCATATCTGAAAAACTCATTCATACGCATTACGATTAGACACAATTACACATTGTCGTACATTATATACCCTCCCTATGTATGTTGTTATATACCTTATGTATTTTAATTTATTGTTATTGTTACATCTGTAATTGCTTACTATTCTGTATGTGTTCATTTGATTTAGTGTGTATTAATTTTGCTGTATATTTTTCGTTCATCTTAAACAGCCAAAATGCATAAGCTAACTTTCAATCTTAAACTTCTATTCCTTTGACTTCAAAGATTTTGGTCGTGTTTTGCTAAAGCTTTAGCTAGCTTTACAAATTTAACGCAACGAGCAGATGTCATAGTTGAATGGGCATTTTTAACATACTCATAGCATTGATCTCACCAAATGCTTACGATTTCAACGCCGAGATTGGACGTTTATACAGGCTCAGCATTGAATTACGACACTATAGTAATATGGATACCACTGCCGGATAATAACTGTTACTTGTTTTCTTCATTAATATCAGCTTAGTGTAAAATTATCTTACTCTCGTTTAGTGCATATTGCAATAAAAGCCCAACTGTTCTACAGCGCGCATAGTGAATAAACCATAGGGAGCTGGATTGACAACCTTTTGTTCCACGGTACGGAGTGACTCCGGGTTCCGCTCTCTGGTGTTTATTGACAGTGTTCGGTGACGAACTCAGATTCTGATAGCCAACTGTATCCATCAACAGCACTTAGCGCCCGATGGTACCTCCCAGAACAGTGGGTTTGAATCCCACACCAACCCAACTTTTCACCTCGCTGCATTTTGTTTTTTTCGTTGTCAAGGACCTGCCACTTGAATCAAATCTAAAACTTATTATTACCTAACATTGAGGTCATGCGGTAAGATCAGATTCCACCGCCGACTAGCCGAGCCAGAATCATATGTGCCCTAACACCACAAGTGCTTGAATATTGGTATAATTGCCATTTATTTGATTATGAAAAATATATTGAATATGTATGAGGCACATCGTATATAAAAGTAAGGGCCAGCGATGGGCCTTACTAAAGACGCGAGGATGTACGACATGGCAGCTTTGTAGCAGCTGTAAAGCGCGGTAGGAATAGTTCCGTGGGTCGAGCGCATGCCTGCGGATCCAAAAACAGAATTGAATACCTGGGTTAGGGTGGTATTGGAACCCACGTTATTCCACTTTTGCATACGCAAGCATATATACGTTAAGATTTACCGAGTAAGCTATCTGATATAGTATTTATTTTTAATGGTTTGAGTGCTTTATTACTTGTAGTTGAGAATCACGGCACTGCATCGCTGCCTATCAAAACGCACCAAACCCCTAAAAAATCTGAGCGTTGCAGTCGCCGGTTAGCTCTTCACTGTTTATGTGTGCCGTAGCTTGGCATTGGGTAGCGCACCGTGACGTATTTCTTATTAATACTGTGGTAAATTTTTGTTACTGGAAATGTATTAAGTTATGTTTTTGTCAAAAATTTAAACAATTATCAAACTGAGTCGGCTAGGGCAGGTTGGAATAGCGTTTTATCTTTTTCGATGTGGCGTAAACAACTAAATTATTGCTATTCTTATCGATATCCCGGCATCTATCTGTCATAAAATAATATCATTATTATTATTATTATAGTAATGTATAGTGTAATACATCATTATTATTAATACTAAATTGCTTGTTTTCGACATAACCTAATTTGTATACTAGCTTCTGGGGAAGTTAATTTTGCTTTCTTTTGATTTACATCAATTGAGTTGAGTGTTTCAACAGTTCGCCGCTTAAGTTTTATTTAATCAATAGTATAGTTTAATTCCAATGCGGAAAATAGTTTTCGATATGAATTCAAGACGACGAGGGGCAGGTTGATGATAACTTGTGTTTAACATTTGATCTTGTGGATGAATATCTGTGTACCGATCTCTTAATAACCTCTCATATATAAAGCGACTATATTGGTAACTTTTATCGTCGGGCTGACCTGCATTGAACTTGCGTAGATAGCGTATTTTTCGTAACAATTCTTCGTCTTGATACTTTTTCACTGATGATCATTTTTGTTAATCGTCAAAGGCAACATCGTATTCTGGCGACGTAGAACTGTATGTTGTAAAGTAATGGTTTGATAATTGCAAAAATTTACGAAAATTCTCTTTAATATTTTTGTAGTAAGCTAGTTATTTATGCGTGATATGTCAAAGTGTCATCAAATATAGGGTATAAGGGCGCATAAGTATAATCCTCAGAGTAAGGGAACTCCGGCACACCGATTTAAACACGCTTTATCAGTCCGCTTGAAGGTTATATTTGCCAGTCTGCACAGACCAGCCCCTGTAACTTCTTGTTGAATTAGCTGTTTTTCACACGGTTATTCTCATATGGGTCAAGGGCCATTTTGATATTGCAGGTAATGATGCTACTCATGCTGTTGTACGCCTTAGTTTGGTCCATTTTCTGCTGTTGGTATCCCTCTCAGCGTTGTTCGTCGTGATGTCTTAGTGAGATGCAAATCTTAGCACCTTAATTTACGATAATCGTGTCGTACCTCTCGGTAACTAATTGCTTGTCGGTAGCAAGCAAGCAATAAGGCGGATGTCCCTACATCCTCAGTCGCACCAGCTACGGTTAATGCATCTAGTCATAGGTCACTGTCGTTTATAATACATCTTCTCAGGTTAGATCTTGACAACAATTCTGTCATTTTTGCAGAAGCAAAGTATCCGTAGCGGTCCAAGTTTCAAGCTATTCCTGAAATAGCGTTTCTTTGGAAAATCCTCTTCTGTGCCTATTCATCATATGACTCTTCACCAGATTGACTTACGAATTTTTTATTCGACGCGTATGCTGGGCTTCTCCACTCGGTAAACTTTATTAGGGGGACATGAGCCGCGGGTTTGCTGGTTTGGAACTCTGTCATATGACCTAAAATGGAAGCAACCCTCTGTTCAATCTGGAATTTTAAAGGCTCCAAGTTTTTAACGGTGTATACTAAAATTGTTAAAAGATGGCGACAGAAATACTCCAAAGCTTTTTATTGAGGTTAAAAGCAACTTTAAATAGCTCAAATATTTTACACGGTGCTTGAAGCGGTGTGACTAGATTTTTGAAAAGTGCATAAAATGTCAGGCCGAATGCAGAAAAGCCAGACGTATACTTTGTTGTTATGTTAGTTTGAAGCCCTCATTGTCATGTACATAATGTTTACGTACTGAAATATTCCCGACCAGCGATTTTGTTTTGCAACGTTCGTCGCATTTATATATGTGTTTATATATTTATAGACGTATATAATTGTATTCGGTATGTTTGTACCGCTTATATTCAGCTTGTTTTAATTTATTCGTATGCAAAGTATTTCTTCTGATGGCTACTGCCGTCGCAAATTCGTTGTCAACATTGGCAAATGATTCAGCTGATGCCGTAAGCGGCGGGGAAATCAGCGGGGTTAATGAAGAGCAAACAAATGGGCAAGAAACTGAGACTACAGCACAATATGAAGTAAGTATAGTGGTTAAAGAATAAGTTGAAAATTTTGGAACTGATATATACCAACGACTGAGGCGTTGCTAAGTTGAGCTCTCGTAACAATTTTAATGTTATTTTTTGGCATCCGTGTATTTAAATCGTTGCATTTTTCTTGAAAGTTCCCATAAATTCGTAGATTTGGCGATCAAGTGCATACAAGCGCAAACAATGTGCTTACATTATTTTTGTGACATTCTGGCAGCGTTATGCCTCCTGTGTGAGTTTTCAAAAATTCTCGACATCCAAAAGCAGTGTTTATTTTTATGTCAAATATTTGTAAATCTGTTGTATATATATATTATATAATACGAATCATTAAGCATGTTTGTCTGTGCGCGTGGTTTTCACATTATCTTCATTTTCAGCGTTTTTTTACCAAATTATATGTTGTCCATAGGCCATAGCTTTCGTTTTAAAAATCTGTTGCATGTGAGAACCTGTATAATTTAGTATCATCTAAGAATAAGTGAAAGTAATTACTACATATGACTTGTCCATTTGTTGATTTTGTCAGGGAGCATGATACCGGAGACCCTCTAGTTCGAAACTGGGGGAGGGGCGTATTTTGCCTAGGGATATTAACTGATGTGGAATGTAGAAATCTAAATATCTTCAAAATTTAAAACTTTTCTAATGAAAAAAGTTAAAATTGTTACTAAATGGTCTCCGAAACGGTGTAAAACATTTTGAGATTAAAATCAGCTTTTCAACCAATTTTTCCAGAAATTAACCAAATTTTTAACTTGAGAAAGGGTTTTTTGTAAAATATTTTGTCAATTTTACTGGAGTGTTCTACTAGAGGAAGTCAGAAATTTTGCCAGAGGGCCAAAACCGTGGGCACGAGTTTTTTTTGCCAGGAGAGGGTCGACAATGCCAGGCCCTCACCTACACTCACTTTGAAGAAGCTAATACATCGATGTATTCTCACGTTCATGGATTATGGATCGCTAGCATTTCAATGCAAATCCTGCAATATAACTGGCGTGCTACTTCTATATAAAACGCATGTTATGTCACCGCTAAGTTACAAAGCGTCATTTGTCCAGATTATCAAGCGCTTGGATTAATCGTTATCTATCATAGCCATTTGAAAAGAATAACGTTGATTACTGTTAAATTTGGTTTAAATATTGCAAATATAGTTGAAGCTATTCAACGTTTGTGATAGCAGGAATGTAAGCTTTTGCAGTGTACCGCTATTGATTTAATTTTTAAGGCTTTATAGAAACACCTCAGTTATTCTATTTCGTGTGGTAGTGATCCATCGCCACTTCTGTTGCGATTGGCTTTATCGGCGATGGTTTAATAATTTGAACCATAGTTTGTCAGGCTGGTTCATATTTTTGTAGTAAAATTTTGAATCGGTGCGACAATTGTAGCTGGTGCAAGTTGTTTTGAGACGTAAAAAAATTTTGGATTTAGTTAAACATGGTGGTTTCGGCCGAATGGGGTCGGTCATGGCGGATTTGGGAAGTGGGGTCCCCAAATTTTGAATCGGTGCGACAATTGTAGCTAGTGCAAGTTGTTTTGAGACTTAAAAAATTTGTGGATTTAGTTAAACATGGTGGTTTTGGCCGAGTGGGGGCGGACATGGCGGATTTGGGAAGTGGGGGTCCACAACCCCACTTTGGACAGGCCAGTTAGCTGTGGTGTGGTTACGCCTTTCAAGTCGGTGCCTAACTCATACGGGTAACGGGAGATATTTCGCTATTACATGTCATATTCAGCCCTGCTTCTCGAGCATAGACACGAAGGTTGTCAGCAGTGTGTTTCCGAGTGGTATATCGACGTAAATTGGATTCATATGTTGTATAGCTACAAGGTAGCCGAACAGTTGCAGAGCTATGTATATATAAAAATTGGCCACGTAGTTATATGGGCTTTATTGTTTGTTGAGATTTTTTAATATTGCTGAAGCTTACTGGGGCTTTATTGAGTTTCTAGCATGATTTGGCTAAAAAAGCTCCAAATTCAAATGCTGTGGATCCTGGTGTAGATGATACAGCCGAAACAGAAGCTGAAACGGCTGGAGAAGCTGGTGACGAGTCTGATGAAGAAGATGACGTTCGGATTACGATCGGTGAATTCAAAGCGAATGTCAAGTAAGTTTGCTTTGGCGGAGCAATGTAATTTATGACAGTGCTTTCATGTGAACTATGTGTTTGAAAGTTAATATAATTTGCTTCAAACATTTTGCGCAGAATTTGAGCTGTAGTTTTGGTCAAAATTTGAATGAGAGTGTAAAAATATGGCGAATCATCTGGCTTTAAAACTAAATCAAAAAATTTTTATATTATATATCTTTTGAATGGTTGGCTAAAGTAATATGCTAGAAAAGTTTGAACAGTGTTCCCACTTTCAAATTCACCAAAACACATTCAAATTTTGACGAATATTTGAGCTCATAATTTGATCAGTTTTGGATCAAAATTTAAGCAAAAATAATGACATATAAACGCTCCATTCGTCATTTGCGCTAGCACAGTGTCGTATTTCGGTTTAAGGACAAATGAATGGACTGTGTATGTATCACACCCCTGTTACTCCTTTCTTTGTCATTGGGTTTCAGAATTTATTTGAAAACAAATATTCTTTTCTCCATATTGGAGGAAAATTATTTTTAATGAATGTAAGAAAACAAGGAAATTGAGGAAAAAGATTTTTGATGCAGAAAAATTCTTTTAGATAAATTTTCGATCTTGTTTTAGAATCAGGACAATTCTAATGTTTTGGTAAGAGACATAAATTTCTTTCAAAAATGCTAAGGGCCTTAAGTAGCGCAATCCTAACAAATGTACGAACTAATTTAAAAAATAATTTTTTTTGCGTACTAGTTTGTCTAAAAATACAGTTTTTCTTTAGAAGTTCACATGTTTTACAATGTGAAATAGATCAAAAATACTGGTTTTGGGGATAATAGGTGTATACCACGAGCTATGAATCCAAGTCTAAAATCTAGTTCGCCTTTAGTTAGCGGTTGTGATCTCATGCCGAAATCGATACGACCAGCTGTTGTTGAGTTATGTGTGTTACAACGTCCATCGTGATTCCGTTTTGTACGGCCCCACTAAAACGAGGAAAGTTGGAAGAAATTTTGACATTTTTTAGAATATTTAAAGTGTCTTCAACACATTTTTTCAAAAATATTTTGTATATGTTCTGTAAAATGTAGAAATTGTAAATAATTCGTGGAACTCATCATTCATGGTATATACAACTAGATTAACCTCAGGGAAGCGTTTGATTTCCGTTTGTGGATAAAAGAGATTAAATTGTGTATTATTGTATCACAGCCCCATCTCTCATAACTTCATCGATTTTGTTTTTTGTTTGGAAGATGGACCAAAATAATGAACTTGTGTTTTCTTATTTTTTGAAAAATTTTCGAGGTTGCTAAGGGTCATGGACAAAAAGTCATCCCGACCCTATAGATTTATGGGAGCGTTTTAAAAAGCGGATATATTGCATCAAATCCATAGGTTTTTGAAAGGGAGTAAAATAAATCACCACATCAATGTTCGGAACAAATTTTAATTAAACTCACACGATGTACCGTCGAAATGGATCAAATCATGCATGGCACCTTTATGCTGTAATGGCGAACAGTATTATATACTTCTCAAGAAGCCACCGTGGTTTTATGGAGAAGGCTAGTGATGATTCGTAGGTTTCCAAATTCCATGATGAAATCAACGGTATCTGCCTTGTATACATCCACATGCCAAACGCTCATATCCTGAAATATGTAAACTAAAAACCTATTATATTCTTGAAAATAGCCAATGGCTAATTTAAAATGTTAATGCCGTTTTCATGATGGCCGGAGGAAGGAATCAAAGCGCTCTGTGGTATCGTGTTCTGCGTGAAAAGACGAATGAATTTAATGGCTCTGTGGTTTTGAAATGCTGATGCTGGACGCAACATTGTCCTTGTTGTAATGTTTCCATTCCAACACTTTGTAGTGGCTAAAAACCTGACTTCAGAATAGTTGAATTTCACGGCTATTTTTGGACTTTCATTTGAGAACATGGTGTATTGTTCAAGAAGATGAATGTATCGCTTTTCTGTGTTGTTAATTAAATGCGTAACAGGAAAGAATTAAATCAGTGTGAATGTATTCCAGTTATTTTCAATAGAGTAGACTCTCCTTTTTCGTTTCAAATGTTTTCTGATGTTCTAGTCGAAAATATATGTTTTTTGATGTTCGTTTTTGCTGTTTTCAATTGTGCGTGAATTTTTTTACTGAACTAAACATTTGAATTATCTCCGTAAACGTTGTTTTAAAGGTGTACCTATACTTTGTTACTGTAAAGCTAAGAACAAGTCGAAAGGGAACATTAGCTATAATTTACTTTTGTTTGTTGCCAAATGGCCTGGCGTGTATAACAAATTTTGAATTGCAGGTAACATATATTTTTTGACATTTCCAGCTTTCGACAATCAATGAAAGGAGGATTTCAAGCTGGCGGTCCAGGTATTACTGCTTATGTTGATTGTACTAGTTCTTCGTGGTGACGTGCTACATGTGAGCGCGGTGGTGTTATCCGTGGGCAGAGAAAATACTGCTGAATGTAACCACTGTAACAGAAATTTTTATTATATTGCTGTTTAGGTTGTGAGCTTGGCATTTTTTCACAGAATAGGATCGAACACTATCCGAACTAGTATCTCGTAAGCGAAAATGAAACGGAGAGAGCATAGTTTCATCTATAAGATTAAGTTATGTGTAATCGCGTGTAGCATGCTTTGTGTTTGATCTGTATAACACCCTAAAACCCTGAAACCGTAAACTTACTGCTGTAATCTTGCCGGTCCTAAACTCTGAAGAGGCATTGGTCTCTAGATAACCAAACCATCGTACTCAGCATACCAAAAATCTTAAGACCATTTTTGAAGCCCTGTACACAATACATAAGCAAAATACTGAAGACAGATTATATTCCGGAAATCGTGTTCATTGGCACTAAACCATAGGGTTCGAAGTCCTGTTGGCCTAAGCGGATAGGCTGTCGGCGTGGTGATGTGCTCAGGGTGTAGGCGGTAGACTTCCTCCCGTCACCGACATTTTACCCAATTTTACCCCTATTTTTGTTAAAATATTTTCGCGAGGAGATATGGCCTGGGAGGGTCCGTGCCATAGGGGATAATCCTACCACTACCGATACCTATGTCCTAAACCCATCGAGGACCTATCAGAAATCATAGTTGCGCTGAACTCTAAATAGCAAAATCATTGTATTCAGCGTATTGATAATCCTATGCATAGACCACATTGATAACCTGATCACAATACATATCCAAATATATGAAAACATATATTTTTGGAAATTGGGTTGTGTACTGAAAAACCCTTGAAATTTCATGAAAAGGTATATTATTGGCGAGTTGGACTCTAGATAACAACAAAATCGTATTCCACATTTTTTAAAGCCTAATAGACACTAGTCGCAATGTAAAAACACGCAATAGCATATCGAAATTTGAAAAACCGTAGGTTTTGGCAAAGGATCCTATTATCTCGGCAGGGTTAAAATTTGTGAGGGGTCACGAAACAGGGGCAGTCTCTTCATCGAACTGGGGGCTGGTTCGGTGATACTGGGGACGCATTAAAAGGGAGCTGCTCCCGGTTCAACCGGTTCATTTTTGCCGTAATTTTCTCAAAAAAATTTGGAGAGAAAAAATTTCTTGGAGGTCGGGAATGAACCGCAGGCATTGAAAATTTATGGGGGTGGGGCCCCAACCAGTGGCGACTTCTCCGCGAAACGGGCCGACTATAAAGGTGCCCCCATCAACAAGATGTCAGTGATCGACTACCCTTCCATATACGGGTTCCTAGGGTTGGTCCTATAAAATGTTTACAGCAAAATTGTAGATCTCTTTTTTCGATGATTCTTCGAAGTGTAGGCTGCCAAATTCTGGTAACACTATAGGCAAATTTTCAAAGAGATTTTCGCGGTTTTTCTCATAGCGCCCTCAGTGGAAACTCTGCTCCCTGCCCTCAGTGGAAACTCTGCTCCCTGCCCTCAGTGGAAACTCCGCTCCCTTCGCTTGCTCCGTTTCAACACAATGAACAACGAGAACAAGTTGAATTTTACTCAAAAAATATTTGGGATTAGATTTTGATCCATTTCCGTTTTATAAGACTTGTTACTAAAACATTTTTATAGGTGGAAAATCAGGTCAAGGCGCTAAATTGGACATCGACTCGGTTGCAACGGTTGGCGAAAAATCCATTTACGACATCGAATTTGATACCCTTATGGAGAAGCCATGGCGTCAGCCCGGTTAGCCGCGATTGGTCATTAGAATTTCCCATTTATACACATTTGTTCTTTACTAACTACAATAATTACACATTTTCGTAATATGTACATTGCACACATGTTTATTGTCTCAATGGGCAAGTAATATAATAGTTTAAACATTTCCATATGCAAGTTTCAAATCTTTAAAGCAGGCTGTGGTATGATCACACGCTTTTCAGCTGTAACCAGAAGCAGGCTGTTTTTGAAATGTCGCACTATATTTTGATTACGCATTGAGAATGTGATGCATCTCAGGTGTCTGTGGTCAGTTTGACAAGTTTTTAATTCAATATACAACAATGAAGTCAGCGGTATTAGTAGAAATAAGTCTGCGTATCAATGACTAGCTTTCACATGCACCAACATTTTTGGGTTTCGTTTCGAAATCTGCGAAAATATACATAAATGCACGATATATTGGTTTCGGACAGCTTAATTGATCTCGTGTATAAAGCAAACCATGCGACTAAGCCTAAGCCGCATTATGGCTTTCTTCCATAAAGTATTCAAGTTTGAAAAAGTTTTAAGCGTTAACGCTATAATTTTGTTATCGAAAATTTATCCACAATGCAGTTTTGTTGCGATTCTTTTCAATTGCTTCCGATTTAATCTTAAACATATTCGTTATTTGTCATATTTCTTTTATTAGGCGCTGACTTAACCGATTATTTCAATTACGGCTTTACTGAAGAAACGTTTAGCATCTACTGTGCTCGTCAGCGAAGACTACGAGCCGAATTTGGAGCATCGGCAAACAAAGTCCTTTTTGCCGGCAGTGGGCCTCTGAATATTATGACTCAGGGTAAGGATACAAACATAGTTGTTTTAGATATTAAATTTTTTAATGAAAATATCTGATATCTCGGTACGCGTTTCTTGGCTTCGTGAGGTCGACTACTAAAAACCTCCCCTAAAAACAGGATAAAGATGCGCTATCTTACTTACAGGCCTTTGCTACAACGTTAAACAACCCGACCACGACTTCTTCCCAAGAACTTTGATCCCCACGCCTGTCGCGGGTCAAGCTGGGCATTTCCTTTACACACATTTTAAATTATAATTCTTTTCAGAGGTTTCGGGCCAATCAACGAAAGCTAATGCTACGTAGCACATATTTGTCAGAATAGGGAATTATATGCCAAATTTTGAAAAAGACCCAAAAAATTAAATTTCCAAATTATAGGTTCTCGAAGGGATCCCGCAAACCCCTGTTGCATGCAACAGAGTTTGTGCGTTTTCTGAGAACATAACCCACAATTCATAGTAATGTTGAACTCTGAAAAATTGCTTCTGGCTCAGAATTGACGTATTGGGAATTCACAGTTGAGTTTGTGTCCGCTCAAAAGTTTTCCTCGTTAGGATTTGTTTGGTAGTAAATTTAGCTCAAAAACGAGAAAAAAGTCTCGATCTGAATTACTCATTTGGCTATGCTCGTCCCGGATTGTCTTTTTAGCAATATCTCATTGCGATTTGCACTGGTCCATTTTTATACGGCGTTACAGATAGCTAATTTTGTCACTTCGATTGGTTTAGGTAAGACTTTGTCCATCATTATAAATTTATCTTGATAGCTCGATGTGTATTCAACTATGAATGTTGTAAGTTGATAAAAAAGGAAAAACGGGTGCTGTTTTGTTATTGAAGCGGAGCGAGCGGAGTTTCCACTTGAGAAGCTAGAAATCGTGAAGATTTCTTTTTTGCCTGTTTCTGTCATTCATAACTCATCATAGGGTGGATTGGTTGCGACAAATTTTATATTCAAAGTGACGAGGATGTGCCATTTAGCTGAACGCAAACCGGTCCCACCCTCGGGGTCAAAATGACAAAAAACAGATTTTTAAAGTTTTTGGTCAAATTTGGCTAAACTATTGTCAGTCTTTTACAGCACACATCTCTCGTCACGGGCTTCACATCGAAAAACCTTACTAGCAGCTCGTCGAGATTTACAAGTTTGTTGACCGCGACTTTTTTTATGGGACCACTCCCTGGGCCGCTGTACGGCAGAATATGGTTCGTCCACCCTTTGCCAGAAATATTGGCTTCTCAATTTTGGGCATGTCATCGCGTGTAACCTTATAACGAGAGCCTATTATGTTATCAAGAACACTAGATACGATTGTATGTAGAGCCCAACTTGACTATACTGTACTTTTTCATGTGGTTTCAATGAATTTACGTTCGACGAACACGATTTCCAAAATGTAGTGCTTTTTCATTTGTTTGATTATGTATTGCGTGCAGGAAATCAGGAATGGTCTATATTTAGGTTTTGGGAAGGCTAAACAGAATGATTTCGTTATCTAGTGTCCCGCGTGATATTTCATATCATTTCAAGTAATTTTATTGTGTTTAGGAGCAAAGAACCCGATTCCCAGAATATAGTAGGTCTTCAGTAGTTTGGACGTGGTATCAAAAATAGTCTATATATCGGTTTTTGTCATGGTTGGATACATATAGGTTTTTAGCTCGGTTATCTAGAGACCAGCAAATCTATTTCATGCCCTTTCAAAGGCTTTCAGTGCATTTAGGGTTAATGAACTCGATTTCCAGAATATAGCTTAGAATAAATCTTCAGTAACTTCGTTATGTATAAACTTCGTGTAGGACATCAAGAATTTTGTCTATATAAATATTTTGGTAGGCTGAATATGATAAGGCATGATTATCAAGAGACTAGCACAAACACCTCATGTGTTGTCACTTGTTCTAGATGGGTTTATGGATCGAGATTTAATGTTCCAGTGGTTCTAAGGTTGTATATACATCAAACACAGCCTATTTCACGTGATTACCCAAAATAACTTAAAACTAGTCGGTAGTGGAACTACATTTGTGCGCGGAGCTTGGGCTGTGGCATTACGAATGTACTCAACTTCGATACGACTGCTTTTTCTTCGCCATTCAACTATATTACAATATAATAGTATCACTATAATACTTAAACGAATTACATACAAATGAATTACTTAAACTTTTTAGTATACAATATTTATTCAAAATAATTACTGTGTCACTGGGTGTCAGAACAGCACAAGCTACTCAATTAATAACTCAAATATTGACTATTGAGTGGTAAAAATATTATATTTGAATTCTTCGACCCAAAAAACCCTATAATGGTTTGATCGAAACGATTCTATTTCAATAAATAACACAAATATTGCAAAATTCTCTATTTTAGCTGCATAAACTAAACTAATTAGCAAATTACTAATTAACCACTCAAAATTTTTTAATCCCAAAGTGCACACTCTGACATTTTCAAACAAAAAAAGTTTTTAAAATCGGTTCAGTGGTTCTCGAGATCCGTCGGACCGAACTAACGAACGGACGGACATCGACTTTTTTGGTCACAGACAGAAAATAATAACGCTTCGCTCGGCTTCGCCTCGCTCCGCTCAATTAAATTTTTTATAACATGTTTTTTAAATAGTTGAGTTATTCGTAGCAGTAGCTTCCAGGTTACAACCTGAGTTAAATATATACTCAGAACAAATATACTAAAGAGCTGTTACAGGGGTTTCACCGATTTCCTTGTCGGGAGATATTTTAGTGAGTGAATGCGTTATTAAAAATTTATTAGTAATCCCATTTGAAAAATATAATAAAACTGCGAATTAACAGGGGTTTGTTTCACTTCTACCCTTGGTTAGAGTCATTCTATCGCCGGAATACATGGTTAGCAATGCTTATCACACATCAAATTTGCCATGTTTATTCTCTCAACGTAACGTGCACAACAGGGATTTCAGTTTTTATCGTGAAAAAAGAAACATATATTTTGAAAAACCTTTGGTTTCCTTTCTTAAGTTCAGCTTAGGGGATTTTTTCGATTTCCGTTCCCAACGGTGTATTTTGCATCAGTCGGTTACTATTCCAGCTGACGCACTTAGAGCTAAACAACAGCAACAACTGCAACAATCAGTGATGATCGAAATGCAAAAAGGAACTAATGCGTCGAATATTTTGCCGAAGGTCAACATTATGGATACGATCAATGCACAGGTGGCAGCACAGCACCATCAACATAATGACGGAGCAATGGACGAGCAACAGCACGGCGATGATGGTGCGGAATCGCCATCTATGCGTGTCAAGTCTGAGCCGGGAACAGACTTTGAACAATCGCACGGAGGCGGGAGTGTAAGTAAAGAGAACAAAAGCAAGTGGGCAATAAAAGTGCTTTGGGGCACAATTTCGCCCGCACGCGTCTAGTTGTAATCGAATTCGTGTATATCGGCTGATGCACTTATTTTTGTTTGTGATTATGCATACGTTGCAGATGTAGTGCTTTTTCGTTGTCGGAGGTTCCGCAAAATCAGCTCATTGCTAAAGTTGTTGCGCATTTTTGAGGCTGGTCATATTCCTTGAGATAATATTATGTATATTATATATTATAATCTATACTTGGTTCTCCAAATTTGGAGTTGAGTAGACTGGTTCCCTTGAAAAATTCTTCCTGGCAAATTTTTGAGTTCGCCTTGATTCAACGCCCCTGGCAATTTGTTGTTTCCTCTGGCTAAAACACTTCTAGTAAAAATTGACAATATGTCAAAAATACTATTCTAAGCCATATAATTTAAAATTTGTTTAAAAGTTACTTTTGCGACAATACAAACAACTGCAGCATTTTGATTTAAAAACTATTTTGGCGTTGTTCATTAAAACATTTATGCGTGAGTAAACTTAAGGTGACCCCGTCGAACATCCTATTCTGTCATTACCGATATCGAATCGCGAACCCTTGTTACGGAAAAATGCTTAATTTCATTCGGTTTTTCGCTAGCCGAAAATTGGCAAAATCAAATCCAAGTGCCATAAATTAGACCTTGTGTTCGAACAGAATTTCGCCCATTGAATTTGCCCTTAAATTCTGTTCCCTAATGCATTATCATTTAAATTTGAATTATTCAGTGTTGGCGAACAAATTTAATGCAAAAGTGACGTCACAATCAAATCGACAAATTTTCGTTCTCAAACATTTGGGTAATTTTACTTCAATTTTCGCGAACACAAAATGATTAGATTTCAATCGCGAGCGCTGTGTTCGCGAACAGTTTTACGCCGAATTTCAATTGACCAAAAAGCGTTCCGTAACAAATTTTATCCAAAAATACAAAATAGGATGGTTGCCGGGGTCATTTTAAGTTTACTCCCGCATTAATTTCGAAAGTTTGTAGATTTAGATGTTTGCAGTTGCCACAATTTCATGGTTAAGTAGACCAGTGCTTTTACAAAGTCTTTCTCAAATTTATTAGTTTTATTATTCCCGTGAGTACTGCTGACTGCTTATTGCTTTTTATTCTGAAATCCAACGGAAAAGGATAGTGCTAAATACCATTTATAAACAATAATTTTGTGTCCGGGACAACGACAGATAACGCAAAATAGCAATTCGCTACATTTATTTCTGCTAATTCTTGTACAAATATCCTGAATTTTGGAAAAAAATAGGTCAACGTGATCTTAGAGTTCTGTATTTTGTCGCAACAAAGAAGCGGGAACTGAACCTATGACTAGGGCTGGGTGGCCACAACCTGGAAAAACCTTGAATACAGAAAAATTGTCTTGAAAACCGTGAATTTTTAGACATCCCAAGTAAAATCCTTGAATATGAACTGCCGAACCTTAAAAATAGTGTCAAGCAGAATTAAAAGTTGTAAAATCTTGGCTGTTTGCTTTCGTGATTTACGTTGGAGTCGTGGTCACCAATAAAGTGATGCTGCAATCTGGAACCCCTCTTTATTGTCGAACTCCGTCGCTGATACAGATTCTAATGATAATGTTTATTAATGATAAAAGATCGCATAGGATGTTTCAATTATTACTGCTTATATTATTGCTTGGGTTTAAGACATATTGTGTATCATAAGCAATACCGTTGCAACTCGATTTGCAGTTTTTGGGCGCAGCGTTTATGGAGTGGATGGAGTCAATTAGGCACACTCCAGCTAAGGTTTTGCAGGTCTCAATGGATGGCCCTGCGGTAAACTTGCGTTTCTATAACGATCTAAATCAGTCTATTTAAGCTTCACCCGATGACCCTAGTTTGCTGGACACATGTAGTTGTGGTTTACTCGTGATTACCTCAGCTTTCTAAGCTGGACATCGTGACACTGGCTGGAACATGAACTCTTTTCTGCGTTCATTATATTGATTTTGCAAAGATTGACCTTCACGAAGAGCGACCTATATCGACGTTACTGGATCTTCAAAAGGCCCTATAAGTTTTTGTGGTTCGATGAGTTGAAAACGTTGCAGTTGCTGGAGCAGCCCTGGATGACGGCGTACTAAAGCCGGTGGCGATTGACATTGAGAATTCGGACAGTCTTAAACCTACTGCCAAAATTGGTTTCGGGGCAGATGTGGAATTATGGCAATCAGGGGCTTCAGCCCTTCAGAAGATGTCATTCTACATTGACTGCCACAAGTTATACGTCAAGACAACTATAAAGACTATTGAAATATTTCCTTTGAAGTACAATATTATTGTCCGAGCTACAAGCTGGTTGTCCCCCGGTTTAATCGTTAATCGTCCCAAGCTTACTGAGACTAGTATGAATACTCTGTTACGTGAGATGGTGAAACTCAATCGAAAAAGTTTTGAAAAACCTTGAAAATTTCAGCCTGGGGCCACCCTGCTGCGGGCTTAGCCATGCCATTGATTAGGTAATGATATACGAAGCCTGTTTTTAGTTTCCTCTTGGCAGGCCTGCCATCGTTTACTACCGAGCATGTGCAAGATAGGTTTTTGATAATAAAATTTTTGCAGACATTTTTCAATAATATTTTCTATTAAAATAACAAAACCTGTCAAGTATTGCTGACCTACGCTGTGTTATCATAATCGTACGTTGTCCGTTGGCAGAGTATAAGCAGAGTGCCCCCAAAAGTTATCCTTATCGGTTCCAGCGAACTAATTTAGGTTGACTAGGCAAATAGTTTCTGGTTTCAGTACCAGGAAATACAAATTGGAATGTATGTTTGTCGAATTTTATGTTTTTAACCGTCATGTATGGATCTTTCCAACACCAATTATGTCGGTCGTTATAGGCCGCTTTTTAACAATCGATAATAATTATTTCGTCTATGTGTAGAAATATAGCCACTTGTGCTTATTAATGGCATTTTTGTCTAATAGCTAATAATGAGTCACCGAACAGTAAAATCATAGAATACCGGCAGCCGTCACAAGCCTCTGAAATGGTTTATTGAACATTGCTTTCAATATATGTCCAACGTTTTTTCGAAATCATGCTTTGCTAGAATGTGTGTTTTTTGAAATTTACATGTGTTTTTAATTAACCCACAAATACACAAATACCCTGTTTTAGCGTTACAGGAAAGGTCAAGAAATGATAATTCAGAATTTATAGACATACGGTCCTTGTTATGGTATAAGAATTTATTATGGACAAATTCCTAATTAAGGTTCAGGTGTGCTAAATTTTGTGTTTTTTGAAGTGTAGATTTGTTTTTGCACTAAGAAAAACACAAAAACCATGATATTGCCAGATTTTGACAAATAGTATATTTACGTACAAAACCTCAGTTGAGCTTCGCTACACCTTATAAATCCATACTTAGTTTTATATTTCATTTTAGCCTGATCGATCGGAAGAAACTGGCCAACCGATTCCATCGGTTACTGGCAGCGGTGGCGGCAGCGGTATCACGTCGTCATCACCACAGACAATGGCTGCTGCTCCAATTCCTGTTATGTCATCAAATAATACTGGCACGCCTGTTTTACTGCCCCGCGTCACAGCACCGCTTCAGCAGCAATTGCCCGCCGGCATACATGTTATAGCTGGTCCGCAACCGCCGTCAGGGTTACCGCCGGGGCATCCTGGTGGGCCACATATGACGCAGTATGGTGCCCTACCCCCTGGCGGACAAGCGACGTCAGTGGCTGCAAGCAGCGGCGCGCCAGTCGCCGCGCCTATTCCAGTGTTTGCATCGCAAGCAGGCGGCGATCCGTAAGTCAGCAAATATTTACAAATGTAGAAATAATTTACTCGCATAGACTATCTTATCTGTTTATTTGATGTGGTTCTCCTACAGGTTTTTCAAAACTTGAGCTGTGGTGCATTTTTAAATATGGCTGCATTTTAGCAGTTTGCATACAAGCATAGAGTTTACAATTTTTCTCTGTTGCAAGCACTTTAAAATACATATACGCTCACCTATTTACAAGATCACAACAGTATGCGTGACAAATACACTTGTGTCATATTAATACAACGTTGCAGAATAGAATTAACTAAACCTTGTTGCTAAAACGTGATACATTTTACTAACATACTTAGGTAGAATGTGATACCTTCAAAAACAACTGTTGTAGACGTTTTTTGGAAGAAATTAAGAAAATTATGGATGGCTAGAGTCCGTCAGAGTCATAGATGTGCTATGCATTGGTTTAATTGAAACCTAAATTTGAAATGTCAAGATATAGTCTTTACAATCATAGATTAAGCAAATAGTTAATCAACGAATTAGTACCTCCATGATATCATTTTTATGAGTGGCTAATCTAATAATGATAATTGGCAATAGATTACATGATAGCATCCTTAGAAATAAAATGATCCACTTATGCTTCCAACGAATACTTTTTTTGTTTTGTTTTGTATCAAAATTGATAACTGTATTCGTAATCTGTTCCCGCGGGCGCCATGACATTTTTAGGATAATGTCTGGGTGCTATCATTTTGCCCGTTTCTAAAGTGGAAAAAATAGTAATTGGAGTGTCTAGCAATTTGATATTTTTTGTACGACTTATTTTATCAATCGAGCTGATACAGCTTAAAAATAAAGGATTACAAATTGTCTCGGATTAAAGTTAATCATTAACGATTGCTAAGATGGGCATGTTATAACTGTAAAAATTAGAATTAAAGGGAATTAGCGAAATTTTATTTAATTAACCAATAATTTCTGGAAAGCAAAGACAAATAACCAAGTTGGTTACTTTCTTAACGGTCGCGGAAATGTGCTGGGGTCAAAAAAATTACTATTTAATAAAAAGATATTTGGGTAGGATATTATATCCAATTTCTAAATTTGTGGTCAAATTTTGAAGTATATGATTGACTGGCAATATTTTGCGGTAGCCCGCACCAAGGCACTTACTAGTACCAAAGTCAAAATATTGTTTAGTATTCTTTATGCATGTGATAAATTGCGGTTGTCCGCCCCAAGGTACTTACTAGTACCAAGGTTAAAAGGATTAAATGTCATATAAAATAAAGGTAATTTATGGCGGAAAACCGCACCAATGTACTTATTAGTACAGAGGTCACAAGATGTAACCAATACCCGATTGGGCAAGGTCAAAGATGTAACCCATTTACCAGACGGATGTGTAGATTATGTATAAATATACATATATAAATGACTAAATTACCTCTGTTTGTGTATAAGAATCTTCGACGATCTAGCTTATTGAGCTTCGGTATGTGCAAAATTTGTATGTGTGGTCAACAAAATCTTCGCCGCTTGCCATATGATATTAGAGTTTTGAAAGTCGTTTTGCGATAACGTCAAGGAAAAATTTTGTGGAAGTCGGTAGCATCGTTAGATTACTGGAGTAGTTGTCGTGATCAATGCGTTGATTACTGATATGTGGTACCTTACGAATTTAGACATATCGATCGATTCCCACAAAATTCCTTTTTCAAGTAAAACTGTCAAAAAATAATTATAACTGAGCACATTATAACAACTGTATATGTTTAAGTAATATGAGTATAGCCTTGTTATTTCGTTATTACAGGCTGGATTTACGAAATTTTTATATATAATTTGGAGATCTTTTAACTTTATTCAGTATGCTTTTAAAAATCTACATAGATAACCTCTATCTCTCAACAATACTTTGAGGGTTTTTGGTCATTTTCAAATCCACATAACTCACTGTTTATGCTGATAAACCTGGTAAGTTGACTGAAAATAATACCCGAAACACTGTGATTGAAATGTTACTTGAGAAGTGCGGAAAGGTATAAATTTTAAAATTAACGTCTTTAGGTTTGTCATAAAGTTTCACTCGTGGTCTACCGTGATCTACATCAATGTTTAGGCCTAAAACGTTAGCATTTGTATTATGTGATAACTTTGCATAGTCTTAAACTATGGGGATATATTTCTTTATACAATTTTTCGAAGGCATCGTCATCGTTAGTCAATGTAAGGTCATCGATATATCTATACGTATACATGAGCGGTTGACACTTGTCTCTATAAAGGTTCACATGTTTGAGTAAAAAATTACGCTCATAATTGTGCAAATATAAATTACTGATGTATGAGTCAGCATCTGTACCCTTCGGGATTCCGATTCGTAGTCTGTAGACCTTGTTTCCAAACACAAAATAAGTATTCCCGACATGCACATCTAACATTGAGTATATCACATTTACTTAAGTGGTACTTCTGGTCTACTTTTCTTATACGTCCAATATGTTTTGTATTTTGAAACACAAATGAATAAGTTATCATTTTTGTTAGAAGCTACATCTAAAAGTTGTTTAAAATTGGTAATAATATCATCATGCGAAAGAGTGGTATATGGTTTTGTAAAATCATAAGTAGTGATAGTTCGACAATTGCATGTGCGATTTGGATGATCAATGTTTTCCAATTTTTTTGGTTGCTGTTTATAATCCAGAAGAGGTTTATGCCGGTGAATTTTTTAAGGTGTTACTTTACTTGTATAGTTTGTTTTGTACCAGCTTAAGGGCTGAACATAGGATTTTGGATAGCTTCTTGGTCACAGCTACTTTACTGCTGATAATAACTCTGAACTGGATAGGTGTTTTATGCACTCTGGGTATTATCACAATTTATCACAATCATCTGTATGTATATCGAACCGCTGATTGACCCTGACGAGGTGCTTAATAACAGCATGTTTAGGTAGATTAATTTTTCATAAGTTGCAAAACCATTTACTTTATTTTCAAGTTCTCGTTGAATTTGTTCGATATAAAATTTTTTGCATATGAAAGAGTAATTTTAGCTAGCTTTATCAGTGACTGTAACAACATATATTTCTTTCAAATTTTGTAGCGTACGATTAGTTCTTAGATTGAGAAAGTCTTGGTAAATTCTGTAAGTGGAACCGACTGACAAAGTATCTAGTCTTGCACGTATTTTTCCAACAAGTGTGTCAAATCAATTCTTAAGAAATTTTGATTGGATACCTGGCCTAGATTCCACTAAATCACAGTACCGAGCAATATCAGAAGAGAGACTATCAATAAACTTACCTGCACTGAAAGCTTCATTGAACCGATTGAATGAATTTGATGCGCAGGTACAGCCAATATTCCTAGCTATGCTGTCCACATGGCAGATAGTATTTCTATAGTTAAAAATTCGAGAACAATCTGGTTTGTTATATTTGAAGGAAACAATAGGCTTGGTATACTTTTTCAGATTCTTATTAATGTAAAAATTGATAGGCCAACAATCAACGATTTCAGGTTGCTTAATTATTTTATTAAGTCTTATATTGTCGAAAATTCTATGTTTAAAATTTACGACCATGTATTTTATACTCTTTTTATAATATCCAGGATTACTGAAGTTTAATTCACATCGATAATCTATTAAATCTGACAAAATATTCTTAACGGATTCAGGTAATCGGTAATTGGGGTCTGAAAGAATGTTAAGTAGGATGTTTACATTCTTATTACAGCTGTTTAATACAATACTGACTACTTTACGTTTGAAGGAAATGCAGTCTTTGTTATGGGCAGAGTTCAAGTCCTTAGGAATATCTCATACATGGTTTAGTGTACGTAGTCTTCTACTCCGTCTAGGTCCACGTTTCTTTTTCTATTTTATGTGAAATTTGACAAAACAAGGGTTATTTCGAAGGTTAAAATGTAGATTTGTTTTCGTCCATTTCTACGAACTTTTCGTTAAGACCATAAGGTAATTTGTTGCAAAGTCTACCTATCCAGAAGGACTCACGTGAGCGTCTGTATTTGTCACTCTCATTCTGGAGCTCAATGCTGTCATCAATTTTTTCAATGATTTGGACTCTAATGCCCGAAGGTGAGCATATACCATTGTCGAAAAGGCCAGCAAAGGTTTTACTACGTTTTTGTTATTCGAGACGGAGTTTTTATCGTCTCTGAAGCGTTCTTTGAGCGATCTACTAGTTTCACCTACATGCTGTACATTACATTTGGCGCACGAAATTAAATAAATAATATTTCTAGTTTTACAATTCAAAGGAGTATGTCCGGAGCAGGGAATAACCGGAACCGGAACCAGCAACCGGAACCGTCCATTTAAACCGGATCCGGAACCTGGTCTTCGAAATTTATATATAGTAAAACAGATGATGGAAGAAATGAAGGTATAGTGGATTTAAAATGTATTAAAAATAACTTTTACATTAAACTTAATGTATTGCGATGGTATTACTGCCTTTTTGAAACTTTAAAGAGACTGAGGAAGCTAATAATGTTTATTTATCGATCAAATATGTTGGTTTTTAGACATTCAGAGCAAAAAATGTCTTCCACTAAACACCATTGCGTATACTGCGTCAAATCGAATGTGCTTACAACGCTTGGAGCGTAGAATACACACTTTCGATGTGTCTCCATTCGCCTGCCTTTACTACACATACGTTTGTTGCATGTTCTTCTGTAGGAAACTTAAAATTATTGGTTTATGTGATTCTAAGAGAAAATAATAGATAGAAGGTAATTTTCTGATCAGTGGTCAGAGACACTGTTTAGGCTAGCGTTGGACAAACAGTGCTCGTCAGTTAGGTCATAATGATGATAACTTTCTAATCAGAATGTTATAAATGAGACACACTGTGATGCTGCTCACACAGTTTCAATAAATACAGTTCATTGCCAAGAAAGCAGTTTCTAGCTGCGTTGCAGATAACGTTAGTTTACTTCAATTTAGACTGATTTACCAAGTTTACAAGCGCACTGGCGGGTTCTTGACGCAATTTATGTTAGCCAAGCATACCCTAAGTAGTTCTGCGTAAGCCATACTCTGTTACCGAGTTGGACCGGTTTAATTCAAACGTATCCCACAGACTTTTGGATGTGTAAAATAGCTGCTACAAGCATCGAACTGGCTTTGACTTAACAAACTCCTGCAGGTTATTATGAAAAATTCCTGCCCAAATTATGTGCCCTACTTACGTTTCACACGGCAAATTGGTTCATCTTTTCTTTTGCTTGGTTGTATTGGAGCTTGATCATTGTATAATATATATTACATATGTTTGGATTACAGGATGAAGCAAAAAACTTGGAAAATTTCAAACAAAATTTTTAAACCGGAATTCCTATTCCGGTATGGTTTTTGCTCTTTGCCGGAACCGCAACCGGAACACGATTTTCGCCTGAACCGGAATTCCGGTTACTCCCTGGTCCGGAGGTACTAAATCCATTGGTATAGTAATCAAGAATTTGAAAAGAATTATTTGAGAAAGCTGCTGCAGATTTTGGACCAGGCTGTAGATGCTGGCATGTGACGCAAACTGATTTACAATGGGTATTAAAGGCCTTATTAGGTATATCTGAGTTGGTATTCGTAGTCTGCTCGTGTTCAAAGAGGTAATTCAGGTCTGCATTGCAAGGCCAAAAACGAACTTCCCCATTATGGCCTTCCGGTATAATAGGGCAGGTGGTTCCTGAGATTGTAAGCGCCCCCTGACTATTAAAAGCCTGCAGGGTACTAGGAGCCATTTGTAATTTTGTAATTAAGCCGCTAATTTTTCTAAAGTTTTTAGGGCTGTACGACCAGGGATTAGATAATCATAGCGAAAGCCTCATCTCTAAGGTCTAAGGCGAGAGAGACTCATAGATCGTCTGTAAGCCGTAACTAAGGGTCACACTCATGACTGTTGCAAATAACAGTATATATAAGCATATTTACTGACTTGCTGGCACGCCACGCTCCGAAGATGCGGAACAAATAGGAAAAATTTACTATAATAGGGGAAAACGAAAAAGTCGTCAGGGGAACAGTGGGCGTCAGGGACTCATCCGCAGGGGGGGGACGGGGGGACCGGTCCCCCCCAACTTTTTTTTGTTCAAAAATTTGAAAAAACCCACATTATATTAACCATGTCCATTTACCACTACCATGAAAAATGTACCTTTCATATCAAAATGCCAATACACATTGTATGTATTTTCCATTTTTAACAGGCGTATATATAATGCGCTAATAGAAGAACTTAAAAAAAACAAAATGTATTCATTTGTTTTCTTTTTTTACACGATCACAACGATTGTTTATTTTTCAACAAGTGCGTGTATTTATATGCGTACCATGTGCGTTATGAAAAAGTTATGAAAAAAACAGTGCAAGTCGTGATTGATAATATTTTTTACTTGGTCCCCCCCAACTTTGAAATCTCGGATGAGTCCCTGGTGGTTGTTTCGTGGTTTTAAAGGGTGGCAATGATGGGCAACCCCCGTCCAACCTGATAAAAGTCCCGAAGCGTGTTATTCGACGTCGTCGTTGAATACGTTTAATTTTCTTACTTTTTCACTGGAGTTTGACTAAAAATCACATAAACCAAGCCTGTACATTTTTAAATTTTGATGTTTATATTTATAAAAATTTGTGGAAATAATGTGTCATTTTGTACAAATCTCCATCATTCATCGCATGCTGTTTTTGATGCCGTATCGTAGATGAGGCGGTTACAGTAATTGTTTTGACAGCTACCACTGCTGTTTGGTAAGGAAGCGCCAACCGCAAATATTCTGCGACAGACAAAAATATGTACCGACGCGGATGGACGCAGACTCGAACGTACGAAATTCCATCCACACCCCGATGTACGGAATTTCGTCTGAAAGCGTAAGGACGCAATTTTGTCACATATCCTACCCTTGTGCACTTAATTTTGTCTGTGACCGTTTAACTGACCTCGGGGCATTGTTGATGAATTTGCACAGACAGAAATAAAGCATATCATTCGAAGACCATTAGTTAATTGTTTTTCTCATTAAATTAGCAACTGTTCATTTTGCAATTTTTCGATAACAATTTGTTTTTCTGTGTTAACTGTACCTTTTTAGTAATGCAAGAGTAAACTTAAGATGCGCCCCCAACCATCCTCTTTTGACACCATGTACAAAACTTTGTTACGGAAGAAAACCCGGATTTCAATAGTCGTATCCGATTTAGACATTTCTTTTGTTCCATAAACGCCATTAGCGAATGCAACTCGGCCCTTGTACTTTAACACCAGTGTGTTCGCGAACATTTTCAAATTATGATGTATGAAATATAAAACGGACTAATTTTTTAATGCAAAAATGAAACTTGTGTTCAATGAACAACTGAATGGCAATTGCTTTTGACAAAAGAAGATGGTAAGGGGCGCAGCTTAAGTTTACTCATGCATAACAGACTCAATAAGATGACAGTTTATGTTTATCTTTGTTGTAAAGTTTTATTATGCGACATTCTGTTGTATTATTTTATGCTGCTAGGTTAATACACTATTTTGACAACCTGGATTAGCTGTCATCGGTAGGCAGTAGTATTTATGTAATTGCAGCTAAAATTTTCGTCAAATCAATGTTTTCTATTTTGCTTAATGTGTTATAGCCTTGGATCTGGCACTAATGACATATTCAGCTAATGTAAAAAGCGTACAAGTGTAAAAAATACACTGAAATGATAGCATTACAAAGTGATATCTTTGTCAATTTATAGACGGTACAAAGAAATAAATGGGGGACGGTAATAGTTGTGCATAATAGGCAAGAAATACTTTTTATACAGCACCGTACATCACGGTTAAGATTTGCTGCATTGCACTAGATCTATCTATTTCTATATTACACCTTGATAGAAACCGCAGAGGTCCAGTGAGTAACGATTATACACTCCTTCATCTGGGTGGTAGTTCAGTTAAACTGGGGAGCCATGAAGTACTGTAACCGTCAGTAAGCAATAAAAATGTCAATCTCGTAACTGGTCATACTTATGCTTACTTTAAAAAGGGAAATCTAGTTATTTTGAGTCCAGTCGGGGAAAGTTTGTAACTTTTAGCCAAAATAAGGAAAAATTTGCATGCTTTTTTAAAAAAATTTGGTTATTTTATTGTGGTGCAGGAAAGTACTAGGGAGGATGTCGCGATTTACATGGGGGATCCTGGGTTAGGATAAATAACTGGGTCCCTCTTGCCCTGTTTGTAGAAGCCAGCGTTCTCTAGACTCAATCATAGGTTATCAATCGGAAATTACATACATGAAAATAATAATTGATGTCATACTGAACAAACTAATCGTAATAACTAACGTAGATAGATCTTTTGAGTGGGTTTAAGGTTGATGAAATAAAATAATGAAAAAGCAGCTTGGATTTTTGTGTTTTTACGAGGCAAAAGGATAATTCGTTTTGCAAAAGGATATTTTTTAAAAAGGCCAGGTGTTATTCCAGCAACTTTACAATTATGCGTACTGTGCGCTTCAAATTCCTAAAATTTTACAAAATTCAAAAATTTGGAAATATATTCATTCACTACGCTCGGTTTCTATATTTTCTTTTCGGAAATGTAAGAAAATTATGTATCATTGGAAAAATCGCTAGGCTTAGGAACTTTCGGGACTTTAATCTCACTGTATGCGTCACCTCATTCCACCTACAAGAATACACTAAAGGCGTTATTCTTCTGCCAAACTATTTTGTTCACAAATGATCCATGAACCTGAAATATTCACAATAATATGCCACTGCTAAATGCTACTATTTACTTCCCCTGGTGGCCCAAGGGATCTGCTCACAATACATGGTCTCACCACGATTTATGATAGGAAGCTTCCCGTTTATTTCAGCTTCCCGCTTTCAGGAATCTTGGTCGCCCCTCCAGGACCAGTATCGCCACGTAAAGTTTTCACATGCGCAACATTAATCGTGGTTTTCCTCGCTCCGCGGAGATAGTTATATTTGTGTTGAGATATTGTACTTTGTAATGTGGTAGGACCGGGACCGAAGCACCTCAAATTTCGGAAAATGACAACAATCACACAAAAAAAATGTCGGAAAAAATTAATAACGCAAAGGTATCTGTTCCAGGGAGAAGCTATTGGAATATATGCTAATAGCAACTGTAACGACAGCGTTGTCCGGAATTTCGTGTAGTTGATTGATATTGTCTGCGGCCAAGACAACTTCTACTAGGGGCGGAGGTGAAATGCATGCGGATCTCGATATATTAAACCTAAGCCTTAGTGTAAGCTAAGGTCCCTACATAAACCATATTCTAAGCCTAAGTCGGGGCTGTCGCGCCCCCGAACCACCGCTCCAAGTCCTGTTTTCTAACGTTATAACTTGCTGCCTCTAAAGTGACATGGGCATTGTCTTTGATCTTAGTACGGACATCAGACATTTTTAAAATTTGTAGCTATAACACGACAGCCCTCGTATTTTTGCTAGCATAGCGTATATCCCCTAAGTACTGAAGTTCCTTCTAGAAACTTACCTTGTAAATGCAACATTATAGTAACAGTAAATTAAAAAGAAATGCCTGTACAATATATTTACCTTGCGGTGAAGCTGATTGAGACATATCAATCGAACGTGTATGAGAGCAATTGGGTGAGAAACCGTCGAATTTATCTTGATCCAGGATTGTGAAACTAGAATACACTATACTATTCGTAAATGTTAACGTATACATCATATGACATAAACTGCATCTGTCATCCAATAGGAAGTATATTAAATATATATAAAATATTATATTAAATATATATACAAATACCGGTCTATATAACGAGTTTTGCCTATATTAACTAGTGTGTAAACCAATTTAAACGTTTACAAAATGGCGGATGCAAGTAGCATTGGGATGTAGTAGTAGGTGGTTTTAGCATCACTTTTATAACTATGCAATGAATTCATATAGAAATTTAGTCATTGCAACGCTATGCATCCGACTGATTCAGTATGATTTTTAACTGTAAGTCTGAAATTTTTTTAATTAGCAAAATATGGTCATCCAATCATAGAATGAATCGCCGGGTTATTTGATTTTTAAAGCGAGAACATTTGAAGTTTTATGAAGTTGAGAATCATATTGTGGATCCAACATGTAACAGTAAAACGGTACTCAAAATTTTGGGTGCTTCGAGCAACATCTTCGTTGCTCCATTTTTCACACAATGTGCGATGTTATATTCAGACATTTTTGGACTTCTTCGAGACGAATTGCGCACAAATGCATTAGTATATTAACGGTCGTTTCCAAAGCAGGACTCACATGCGTCCAGGTGTATTGTAATATTTCGGTATGTAATGATTAAGCTGTATGCTAGCTTACACGGTGAGGGATTACAGTTAAGTATAAAAAAGCAGCCATGAGAATACTTTTAAATTAATATTATTTATAATAAAGCGAAACGTTATACTTGTGGCTCAATCTGTATTATGCGTACACAACAATATTTATATTTCGTATGCACAGTGAGGATCAAGAGTTTGAAAAATTAAATTAAAAAAAGCCCAATCCAAAAAACGAAATTTTTACAAAATATATTGGGGTAACAGAAATGTGTAGATGAATGTTTATTAACCAAACACATACTACTAACCGGAAAGTCAGCGTAACGACATTTGCATCGAATGTTAATGCCGTCATAGCGATTTCAAAACTTAGGCAATATCTTACCAACCGCCAGCGTACTAATTGTTAACAAAAATGTATGTACATTCAAACGAAATTTTTCAAAATATTTGGGGTAACAGGAAAGCGTTCATGACATAACCGACATTCATTATTCAGTTTTATATACATATTGGATTAAAACAAC
The DNA here is from genome assembly GCA_030248225.1 of Trileptium ribeirensis. Classification (NCBI taxonomy): domain Eukaryota; kingdom Metazoa; phylum Nematoda; class Enoplea; order Enoplida; family Thoracostomopsidae; genus Trileptium; species Trileptium ribeirensis. Next base: position 5,520 of record JASANE010022087.1, on the reverse strand, counting down.
GTTCTGCGTGCAAAGCAAAGGTTAATAAACTGGTGTGCAGCCAGAGTGGGATATTTTCTTATATCTGAATGTTGATATGCCGATTGAAATTTATCGTTAAGGACAACATTATGAAGGGAGTAAATATAACGTCTTACTAAAGGTTTCTTTTAATTTCCAGGAATTGATTTAAATTATGACGTTAAGCGGTGTATTTTACAGAGTCCCGTGCTTCGACTAGCTGAGACCCCAAGAAACTGGTCCACACATCAATTACTAACAAGCTGTGTTTCGAATACTTTGAGCGAAACTTTGGCTTAAGCTTTTTTACGACAACCGCGCTTATTTGTGTTACCAGACGTTAGAAATAAGTTTTCGCAGCAATTAATTTAATTGTTAGGACATTTACATGCAGTGCTTTGGTCGTGTTTCGTACGACAAAGCTCCATAGGCCCTAATCTAACGTATGTCAGTCTTTTGCTGAAAACCTATTCTGGCTGTTAATTTACCGTTGAGCCTTTTCCGGGTCATCATTTTCCAGGAAATAGCATGGTGACCAGACTTCACTACGGTATTCTACAATTGGGTGGTCGATGACAAGTGGTATGTCCTTAATGATACCTGATCACTATTTAAAAACACCGAAATAACATTAATTACTTAAGCTTTAGCGACGATTACATTACAGTGAGTTTCATATTTTAGATCGTTGCTTATCGGAACACATAAGTCATTAAATTTGGAAACAGGCGGTATTTCTGGTCCACTAATCTTATATTGGAAATTGGGTTATTCTTACTCAATTATTAAATATTATATTGTGAATACAGAAACTAAATAGATGCCAAGTACCTGCCCAAGTTGTTAATAAAGAGTTTAGCGCATTTAAAATATATCGAGGGTATTATGACAAAACCACGTAAGTGATATTTTTTGAAAAAACACATAAATGCGTAGATGTTGTGTTCAGTCATGATGCACGTATTTATATTGGCAACGCATTGGCTATGTAATATTTCACTATGCCAGGTCATGAATAATACTAAATACATACGTATAATAATAATTTAGAGTATATAAACCAGTACACCTAGTATGTATATATATGTAAATATTTTTGGCTTTTATTCAGACGGGCGCAATTTCCTAACACAGCGCTGCCACCACCTATGGCCGGTCAACGTCCACCTCTCGGAATGCCACATCAAGGCCAAATACCAGGCACTGGAGCTGGGCCGTCTCTTAGTGGAGCTCATCATATTGTTGGAGGTCCACCACCGCAGCGATTACCACAATTCACGACAGCAGGACAACCGGGCGGTGGGCCAGGACCGCCAATGCTTCCTACCTTGGTCATCGCCCGACCGCCGCCGCAACAACAGCAGCCTCCACCTGGACTGATTCAGCAACAACCGCCGGGGAGCGGACCACCTCCTGGCGCCGCTGTTGTTGCTGTGCGGCCACATCACCCTTCGCAGGGTCTCGGTGGTGCACCGGCACCACCTGGAATGACTGCGATTGTACCAATTAGTACTGGGACTGGACCGCCTCCAGGTAAGTCAACGTTTGCTTCCCTTTCAGATAATTCAATTTGTTTGAATTTAACGTTATTTGAATTTTAATTTTTGTGAAAATTCCAGCAAGGTCAACCAAGCCAGTTGGAGTTATTAACAATACAAATGCAATGTTTAATATATATTTATGCGGCAGTGCACTTTAGGTGCAAACAACGGCTCTGCGATGTACGAAGGGACTTTGCCTGCGCCCAAAATTCTTCATTTCGCACGGTTGTTCGCGTTCACCAAATGGTATGTTGAATCGGATAGCTATATTCACTATCTTTGTGTGTATTATAGTATACGCAAAAAACGCCATTACCAAGCCCGTTTTCTCGTGTACGCTGTCAGAAAAATTTAAGTCATGCTAATTCGCAAAATAGCGACCTCAAACATCACCTTCATGTTGCTATGTCCCAAAATCTTTGTTCGCATATACAAGGAAAATTCTTTGATCGCGTAAACTCATCGCTTTTAAGATCCTTAACTGACTTGTCAAAATAACAACCCAAGTTTAGGCGCCTAAAGTGGACTCACGCATTAATATACATAAACCTACAAGATAACGTAATTTTAAGTTGAAAAAAGAACAAACACAAAAAACTATGTAAAACATACGTTCGGTTATCGAGATCTACAATTTCCAGCATGTTAGTTTCCTGTCGGTTAGTATAAGTTTTTAGACGACCTGAGAGGCAGTTATATGTGAGCATAGTGGGGAACAAAAAATTTGGTAATTTCATGATCAACTGGTTTTTAATATTGCCAATATCAGATCGGTATTATTTGTGATTGCTATTATTGCTTACAAAGACAAAAAGTTTACTTCAAAAGATATGGATAATAATAGTATACCGGTCACATAGTAGGCATTATCCAGCAGATACATAGTACACAATCAAGAAAAAGCGTTAAATGGGGTATAACAAAGACGCAGGAACGGTACCAGAACTTCAGCATTACAATATATATTTGTTCTGAATTTACTTGGCGACGGTGAGCTGACTACATGCGTTGGTAAATGTTGACAATGCGATGAGTGAAAAATAATTGTTTGGTACGCGAAACACGACAATAAGGCACAGTTAATTTGCGACTATGACCCCTAGATATTCTATCGTTTACACTGAAAAAAGACTCAGGGTTTAGAACAGTTAAGCCATTTAGTAATTTATAAACAAAACAAAGATATTTTTTGAGCAGAGTTAATTCAATGGAGTCGATATTTAAAATTTTAAGCCGTTCTATGTAACTAATGTCCGAAAAACCGGTAAGACGTTCCGTAAATCGTCGTTGACAACTTTCTGAAACATCCAGACATTACATTAAATTGGTTAACTACTTATCTGCCCTTTAAAGAGGCATCTTGTGCAGTAGAGATAATATTTCTGAGACACAATTCAATTATGGTTTATTGATAACATATTCCATGGGGTTAACGCAGTTACAAAGTAAATTAACTGGAGCAGCTATCTTTAGGTCCTTTGTTTTTGTAGATAGGAACAACATTAGCATCACTCCATTCTTTTGGAATTTCCGCTAACTGAAAACTAAATTCAAAAAGAATTTTCAATTGAGCCACTAATTCAAACGCAAACATATTAAATAATATCGATGAAATACCATCGGGACCAGAAACCAAGGTTCTTTTATACCTGCGAAGACACGAATATATAGATTCAGCATCAAATAATACATAATCTAAAACAAGATTACGAGTTGAGAGACTCAAACCAGGAAATCTAAAACTGTTGACCGTAAATATATTGCTAAAATGGTCATTTAGGGCATTAGCTTTATCAATATCCGTAAGGGCTAAGGTATGGTCGCTATTTTTTAAAGCAAGGAAATAAAATTTTGTCTTAAGTTTTGAATTTACGTACTTCAAAATGAGTCGTGTATCTTTTCTATTTAGTATTTTTTTGTTCGTGGTTTATCACAAACTCATGTTCTAATTTTTTATCTAAGTTACGTTTTTGAATAAAGTCGAACTTAGCCATATAATCTAATTGGCGAGTGAAGTTTTTAAAGGATGCTTCAGCTTCAGCTTGAGCCGCTTTAATATAGGTCAGCCATGAAAAGCCCTTATTACGAATCTCGACAGACACAGACGTATCATTAAGAAAATTTATAAAAGATTTAAACCTAGACCAAAAACATTCAACCAGTCCATAACTAACACTGTCATAATTCATTGAATTGACCCAGAAATCTTGAATCCAATGAAAATTGATGGTGAGAGAATAGAATGATTGTTAATGAGCCTAGAATTGCTAGCGAATATAAGATCAAGAATGTTAGGTGGACCAAATCTTGTGGGTTGTCGGATTATTTGTGAAAAACCTAGACTATAGATGTTAAGAATGAATTGCTTATGTTTAGACACTGGAGATGATAGAGTCGACCAGTCCACTGTCGGCAAATTGAAATCGCCAACAAGAATCATATTTTCATCTGAAACATAAGCAAGAACAATATCGTTAGTCACATCATCAATATTAGAATCGTCTCCAGGTGGGCGGTAACAAAGAAATAGACGCGTCAGAACACCACGAGAGATGACGTCGACAATTAGAGATTCGGACACAAGCTCACGATTGATATCTCGATAAGAAAAGGAAATTGAATTATTAATCAAAAAAGCAACACCCCCTCCATATCTATTCCTATCTTTGCGTATAATACTAAAACCTTTACAGCTATCAGTAATGTAGTTATCCGAACATTCAGCGTCTAACTTAGTTTCAAGCAAGGCAAAAATATTGTAATTATCCGAGTCTACGAGTCTAGCTAAAGAACGTTTATTACATATTCCATTAACGTTTGCATAAAAAATAGAGATACAGTCATTAATTAGATTGTTCACAACTTTATAGTATAACGGACCGATACTAATAGTTAGTTTAAAGATGAAGGAACAGCCGATAGGTGCGCCGAATTCGGAATATCACCATTACCAGGACCATCTTTACCACGGCCGTCAAGAGTCCGTGAATGCGCACGACTACGGTTGTTCGAGTTGAAACCACCACTATAAAGACCTGTATTGTTAGAATAGACTGAAACATCAATGTTGGTTCTAGTTCATCTGTATTGACATTGCCATGAGTATGTTGCCCTGTCCGCGAGCACGGAAACGTCTAGCTTGACGTTCTTTGAAAGTTAGGTCTCTACGTGTGAAAACGTTACCAAATTTACGCTCACGGTCCATAGCCAGAATCGTGGACTTAGCTTGCTTATCAGCTAATTTGATTTTGAGCAATCTTGGTTTCCCCGTTTGCTGAGGACCATCACGAAAACAGGTTACAATTTGATCTGAGTCAACGCCAATTTTAGAGTTAACACAGAAATTACCTTGTCTTTGTCGCTAACTCGCTCAGACCCGGGCGGAGAGAGATTGCGACCATCAAAATCGTCTTCAACACCAAACGCAACAACATTTAAACGCTTATCTTTAATCTCCTCCGCTTCAATAAATCCCTCAAACACAGCTTGGCACGCAGCTTTAGCGGCTGCCTCAGCCAAATTGATGCCACCTGTACCGAGACCTGCGTCACAACCGCGGTAGCAATTGACGTGGGCTCAAAACGTAAGATTAAAGAATCTAACTTATCTTCGAGTTGTTGTAGCCGGTCAGCATCATTAGCACGTATCCCGTTATTGTCGCATGTCGTCACAGCAAAAGGTGTGGCAGATGCGGTTTTGAGACGTCCCACCTCCGCTTTGAGCTCGGCAAAATCACTGCGCATACGAGGAATGTCTTCGCGACATTGAGCGCACAGGAAGGGTATTTTTTGTCGGATCATTGACAATTCGTAATGTGGAAGAAGTAATGCTAGCACACGTAAAATGTAGTGATTTGGAACAGCCAATACATCGAACGACGTCGTTTACAGGAATAGGCAAGTTACATATGGAGCAAGACATAGTACTATTATATTATATTATACTAGTGAAGCTCACTTGCGAGCCACAATTCGAGTGG
>JASANE010022086.1:0-16607 GCA_030248225.1 Trileptium ribeirensis | reverse complement strand
CAGCAGTATTGTTTTAGGCCAATGAAACCTTTTCGACCGTAAAATGATGCACATGCTATGCCGGTTATAAATTTGTAAATACATATATCAAATGTCTGAGGGAATTTTTTCTTATACATATAATCTATGGCCTACTACAAAAATTAAAACACGTACGTACTTATTAGAAGTTAGAATCGCCCAACATAATAAAATATTTTTTCTTGCAAACTAGCACGATACATGTTAGTCCCCCTACCGCTTTGTTCTTCCGAGTTCACAAAACAGCAATATTGTTTTAGGCCAATGAAACCTTTTCGGTCGTAAAATGATGCACACGCTATGCCGCTTATAAATTTGTAATGTATCATATGCAATATATCAAATGTCTGACTGAATTTTTTCTTATGCATATATATATTTATGGCCTACACTGTATGATAATGAATGTGTACTGAAACAATCATCAACATCAAGCTATTACAATTTCATACGATATGAGTATGAACAAATTTAACGTGCGATAATTTCAGCAGGGTCACCGCGAAATTTTTTAAACTATTTTCCAGGATTTCCGTGTAACTTTTTTCATGCACCTAGCCTTAAAAGTTCCGCGTAAGACCGATGACGTCTTTTGAGCGCTAACGTAAAATTGCCAGTTATTGTCACCATTGATATAGCTTCTCAAATGACCTGCGAAGCTTAGAAGCCTAAGCCCATCCGTGTAGCCGGCTCAAAACCATCAGTACTACCTAATCACATTAGCTGATTCGCAAAACTTTACACAATGGGAGCCACACCATATTGTGATTTTTCTTACTAACAGAAAAACAACTTCAAAATAATGTTGACGGAATGCCTGTACCAACTACACAATAAAATGCCTGTTGCCTATTGACTACCAAAAGATTTTAGAAAACGCAAATAAGGACATATTAAACATCAGAAGCGTAAATAATTCTGTGGTTTGGCTGCGTCTAAACGGTGAAGCAAACAAGTATTCTAATATATATAATATAATGGAATATATCTAATATAATGGAATCAAACATTTAACATAGAATAATTCTTGTTCATAAGTAATAAGCTGATATACCAGGCCAATTCCTGCTCTACCCACTATACTGGATTAGGCCTTGGTCGTAAACATTGCGAAGGTTTAAGTTTAAAATTATGACAAAGACAGACATAACAAAACATATTTTTTACGAATTCCTTAAAAATACGAAAAACGCAAAGCTATTTTATATTTTAAAATTATTTTCTAAGTACTTAACTTCCATAAATTTCACAGCCGCTATTTACTAAAAACTGCATTTCAAGATAAACACACTTACCTATACTCTTATAACAGTTATAATTCCAGCCAAAAAGCGTACGGAATTTTTGAATGGTTCTGAACAATAATTACTTTACTGAGAAAATCGAAATTAACGAAATATGTTTCCCTTATTTTAGTGATTATTTTATGAAATTTCCAGCTAATTTAACACTATAAATGTCCATGTTATAGTGTACAAAACATCAGTTAATAAAATTCTATTTTTAAACAAATTATTATCGAACAAGTTATAGGCTGCCCCCACGCGAGTCTCAAACGCATGACTGTAATTTTTGACGAGTACTGCAATATAGTTTAAAATGCAGAAAATGTAACTGGGCTTTCGTAATGTCACTAGATAAAGGATTATTTAAAGTAGAATATTTTTCTAATTGTTAAGTAATTACAAAGTGATACCGGTGTCTGCTATACAGGCTCATCCAAACTACCAAAATTATACTTAGAGGAATGACCTGGAATGGACCAAACGCACCTGGGGTGATTTTCCAGTTAATCTGGGAGTCAGTGTTCATTATTCATTTCAGAATCAGTCCAGTGTTCACCATATAAAATAATGGCACTATCAGAAAACGTGAAATTTAACGACTGACTGCAATATATGCATGTCTAGTAACACAAATAGAGATTATTAAAATGACCCCGGCAACCATCCTATTTTGTATTTTTGGTTAAAATTTGTTAAGAAACACTTTTTGGTCAATTAAATTAGGCGTAAAACTGTTGGCGAAATCTGACCATTTTGTGTTCGCGAAAATTGAAGTAAAATTGCATAAATGTTTGAGAACGAAAATTTGTCCAATTGTTCGCGAACAATGTATGATCCAAATTTAAATGATAATACATCAGGGAACAGAATTTCTGCAAATTGAAATCGTCAAAATTCTGTTCGAACACAAGGTCTAATTTCTGGGAATTGAATTTGATTTTTGCGAATTTTCGGTTAGCTAAAATCGAATGAAATTAAGCCTGTTTTCCGTAACAAGGGTTTGCGATTCGATATCGGCAATGACAGAATAGGATGGTTGGCTGGGTCACCTTAAGTTTACTCACGCATTAAAATGACCCCGACAGCCATCCTATTTTGTATTTTTGGTTAAAATTTGTTAAGAAACGCTTTTGGGCCAATTGAAATTCGGCGTAAAACTGTTCGCGAACACAGCGCTCTCGATTGAAATCTAACCATGTTGTGTTCGCGAAAAATGAAGTAAAATTACCCAAATGTTTGAGAACGAAAATTTGCCGATTTGATTGTGACGTCACTTTTGCATTAAATTTGTTCGCGAACACTGTATAATCCAAATTTAAATGATAATACATTAGGGAACAGAATTTCTGCAAACTGAAATCGCCAAAGTTCTGTTCCAAAATTAGGTCTAGTTTCTGGCACTTGAATTTGTTTTCGCCAATTTTCGGTTAGCGAAAAAGCGAATGAAATTAAGCCTGTTTTCCGTAACAAGGGTTTGCGATTCGATATCGGTAATGACAGAATAGGATGGTTGGCGGGGTCACCTTAAGTTTATTCGTGCATTAGCTCCACATGGAAAAATCTGGAGAATTTTTGCGAGACTAGGAAAACTTAGCGCAGCAAAGAAAAATTCGGAAATAATTAGGGAGCGCGAAGAGTATCGGGGGATCTGTTAGGCTAAAACTTACTGCTTGACATGAAGTGCGGGAATCAGGGTGGTATGTCTGCGGGCCCATCCTGATCCCACTGTTTTATTTGAGAAGCTAGCTGTATTATGGCAATGACCGTTTGATGAAGTTTGCATAAATAAATACTCTATTATTGCACTACTAAAATTCACCTGATCGATTAACACAATAAAAAGCCACATTAGCATTATTTTTTGCAACATCCAACAACTTAAAGGTACGTTTACATTAATATCCCACCATTATATTCTTCGTTATGCATAAATTCATATTGCAATGAAGCAGTTTAAAAGATTAAGTTGTGAACATTAAGTATTTGACAAAATCAGCAATGCCGCCAAATTTGCTGTCGGCATGATACTTTCACTTACTATCTTGGCAGCATTTTCTTCAAAGCAACTATCCAAAGCATGGTCATAACAGAATAGCCAAAAGAATCATATCCAGCAAATCTTTAAATTGGCACTTGAGACACAAAAACAATTATCAAAACATTCGAAAACACTCCTAACCACAAAGACTACCATAGATTCTTTGCGTCGCTGAATAGTTGTGACAAACAGATAGGAAAAAACAGGAAAGCCCATAGTGTTTTGTTAAAACGCGAAATATTATCGAAAATATTATATCTACCATTTTTACAAAATTATAGCGTTAACCCATTGCCAAGATTTCGAGTTTTTACAGTTAACAGGCCACAAATTCAAACGGCAGTGAACACACCGTTTCAGAGCCACGATTGATCGACTGAATGATTACTTTTCACGAACAGTTGTAAAAAATTATGGAATTTTTCTGTGGATATTATCAAAAACTCCAATCGATTGTTCTAGCTGACGCATATACCGACCTTCAAGAGGTAATGCAAACCGGCGTTGCTGCGAAACCGATGGACACTGAAAGTAATTGCCATAAAATGTTCGTAAATTTGTTTCATAACGATGTATTCTTGGGTTGATGCGCTTTTGGTGAAGAGTGTCATACTCTTCAGTGTAAATCATCAACTCTTGATATAATTAATACAATAAGTTTAATCTCGGAGAACGCGAAACAAGAACAGCGCATTCGACTTTGAGGATGAAGTGAAGGCCATAACCTGGAAGTTAACACTTAAATTAGAATAGCCCTGTGCATATAATAGTGAGAGAACTTGACTGCAGGAGGGAATAGAAACTAACACCTATAAGAATATACCTTTTTGCGAAATATTATCGAGAATATTATATCTACCATTTTTACAACTTTATAGTGTTAACACATTGCCAAGATTTCCAGTTATTTACAGTTAACAGGCCATAAATTAGAACGACAGTGAACACGTTTCAAAGCCACGATTGATGGACTTAATGATTACTTTTCGTGAATAGTTGTAAAAAAATTACGGAATTTTTGTGTGGATATTATCAAAAACTCCAATCGAAAGTTCTAGCTGACGAAAATACCGACCTTCAAGAGGTAATGCAAACCGACGTTGCTGCGAAACCGATGGACACTGAAAGTAATTGCCATAAAATGTTCTTAATTTTTTTCATAAGGATGCATTCTTGGGTTGATGTGCTTTTGGTGATGAGTGTCACACTCTTCAGTATAAATCATCAACTCTTAAATACAGTTTAATCTCGTAGAACGCGAAACAATAACAGTGCACTCGACTTTGAGGATGAAGTGAAGGTCATAACCTGGAAGTTAACACTTAAATTAGAATAACCCAATGTATATAATAGTGGGAGAACTTTACTGCAGGAGGGAATAGACACTAACACCTATAAGAATATACCGTTTTGCATTTTTTGTAAAAAATTTTAAAGTTCAAGGAAAGTCGGAAAGATCCAACCTGCAGCTAGATAGATTATCGGTCATTATGCATACCTCTTTTTAAGCGTTAACCGCTTTGACAATGATAGATTAGTTGGCGTAATGATTTAGATAATTATTGCCAAAACAGGCAATACTAATTTTCAATGACGTTTGTTTCTAATTATATTAGAGAGCATAGGCCTTTATCATTACGGGCCTTTGCTTTGAATAAAATGAATATGGGTCATTTCACGAAACCATGTACTTTTGAAACACCACTTTTTGAAGCCAAAATGAAACGTTTTCGAATGTACAGTGTCTAGACCCCTTCCGATGTAAAAAACCCTGAATTTTGCGAATATCGAGGTCTCTATACAAATCGAGCTACCTGAAACCTGCTACAAGGGTTGGAAAGGGTCCACCTGGGGGTCAAATTTTAATCCGAAATAAGTCATTATTCTGTAGTGTTGACGGAGTGACACACGAACCATGGTCTATTTTTATGCAAGTCCATCCAAAATGGTCCTAGTCAAGCCATTTGGAGCACTTGCGACCTAAAATTGATGCTGCTAGGGCATTATTGGGGTTAAAATCGACCAATTTAGAACAAGCCTGTCGCAGAAGTTTTTCTAGCGCAACGGAGACAGCACCTACAGATACTATTTTATGCTCACAAACCAACCATGAGCGGGGGACGTCTGAGAAAAAATTTCAGGCAGATCCTTCTGAGAAAAAATTTCAGGCAGATCCTTAGGCCTTGTAAAAAATGGCACCCCGATATGCTACACCTCAGGTCGGGGGGGCTACACCTCAGGTCGGGGGGGGGCTACACCTCAGGTCGGGGGGCTACACCTCAGGTCGGGGGGGCTACAGCTTCCTACAACATGCAACGCGCCAAACTTTAGCTACTTCTAAACATTCTAGATGTAAGCTGGTGTAAAACAAATACAATTGATCTATGACCAGTTTACATTTAAGTGATGATACCAAGGACAATGCGTGTAATAGATGTGCGGGCAGTCGGAAGGGTTTCCTAGTTGCCCGGTTCACAGCACGGCCCCATATCATAGTGCAATGATGATGAACTTATATACTAATATGATTCTTGCGACCTTCGATTACTTTTATTATACATGCGGTCGGGGGGGGGCTACAGGTCGGGGGGGCTACATTTTCATTAAAAATTTTTAATAGATGGGTCGATTCTAGTGGGGCTTTACTATGTTTATATCCGGCCTATTGTAAGACTGTATGCTAAATTTGGCTTTTTTAAATTTAAGTTTGGTCAGGTCGGGGGGGGGGCTACATCTTGCATACCCCATTTTTGGCATTTTATGACCTTCGACCTCATAATGAAATAACACATGATAGACGCTGATATTCTTTTTTGCAATAACACCTGTACTGATTGCGATTACCGTTATATAGCATTTTTGGCGCTAGTGCACTTTTACGTTATTTCCCAGCGTCTGAAAGCTGCCAGATTTGACCTTGGTCGGGGGGGGGGGGCGACATGTCACGAAAAAAATTTTCGGAAGTTTGACGTCAGCTTCAGTGTCGATGCTTACTCCCAAGTTTTTCCGGAAAAATTAGCAAATACCAATGGATCACAGTGAAATGAAAAACACATATATGTATCACGTGCTAGCGATACGGCGAACGTTTATATTAGGACATGTGTTTTTGGCTTCATTTGACCAACCCGGGTTGAGGGCCTCTGGCTCCTGCTATGTTTGGGGTAAAGAGGTCCATTATACCTCGTTATGATCGTCGGATATGCTATTACTACATCTCACAGCGACATTAAATTTCCTTACAAAAGACTGGTGGTAAGGGCCAAAAAGTGCCGATGTAGCCCCCCCCCCCCGACTAAAATGACATGGTTTCGTGAAATGACCCATATAAGGCCTTTGCAATTTAAGCTATATATTGACTACTTTAGCGGTACGGGCATTAGCTCAAATTATATATATTGTGACAACGGCCCTTTGTAGTGCTATAATTCAATTATTGTTAATAATATGTATAAGGGCCTTTGCTCAGATCAGGGACGATTTGGTCAGTATAATGTGAAATAAACTTACACCTTGATTGGAACTATTGAAGTGCGAAGCAACAGTTACTACTGGCGTATTTTGGTCACGGCTAGCTTTTGACAAATGACTTTGGAATGGAACATCTAAAACATAACCTGTACCAATAGTTGATTTTGGCAATGGATTTTAGTATAAAAAACATTCTTTCTGCATAGAAAACAGTTTAAATATCAAGCGTCAGCTGCCCTACTCACAAAATCTCCAGCCAAAAACTCCGGCATAAATAGGATTAGCTTTCAAGATTTAATTATGTCCAAACAATATATATAATAATTGTAAGAAAAACAAAATAATTAATACAGAAAATCCGCAACACTAAACATAATTTTTTGATTTAAATCCTGGAAATATTGGATTAAATTTCCAATTTCCTGAACATTTTTGGCCTTGCTTTCAAAAATCAACTGACAAAACTCTTATTTTCCAGAAAAAGCTACCGCTCTTCAGGATAAGTAAAAACTCTTAAGAACTGATGACTTATACTAGTATAAGCGCGTATTATTTCTTACGTAACATTTTTACACTAGTATTGGGCGATTATTCGTTCGCAGAGTTTGCGTATAATTTTTGCTTTCCCGAAAAATTTACGCATTTTTATTTCAAGTCGCGCACTTCTTCACATATTTTATGTAACTATTTAAATACAATGCGTTTGTATTAGTGGTGGGAAAAAAATCCAGATATTATCCACACGGGATATCCTGACTTGCATTCGGTTAGCAGTTGCAAAATTTTACTGGTTGAGAAGGCACAAACAATGTTGCCTTGCGGAAGCTGAGAATACAATGTTTACAGATATGCTTCCCTATGACCTTTTTACAACAGATTTTGTTGTTGGACCTACATAAAGTGGGTATAGGCGGTCAGTTTTAGGTATATATTTAACTTAGGCCGCACGGGGCAAAGGTACTTCAGATGAGCGTCCCAGCTTAATGTTTAGTTGAAATTCCAAAATACTTCCATTTTCAAACCATTTTCGTTCTTTTCGCATCTCTTCACCGTAAGCCATTTTATGATACTGCATTAGTACTGCAGTCAAAATGTATTTAAACGAGAAATCAAACTCTAATTATCTGCCGTTTTAATTTTTTCGACGATTTTAAATTTCTATAACCAAATAGCCCGTCGAAATTTTACATTTCTGGATCGATTTTGCATTTCGATCTTACGATTTTTGAGACTCGTATATTTTTAATTTAGCGGAGCGAGGCGAAGCCGAGCGAAGCGTTTTTATTTTCTGTCTGTGACCAAAAAAGTCTATATCCGTTCGTGCGTTCGTCGCGATGAATCTCCAGAACCACTGAACCGATTTCAAATACTTTTTTTGTTTTATAGCTTAACATCTGGGAATGTGCACCTGATATATGGGGTTTCAAAATTTTGCATAATGAATTAGCTATAAGCTAATTAGTTGCCTGTAATCAGCTAATTAAGGCACTTTTGGTTATATCTCGCTAAATACTTGGAATAGAATCGTTTTGTTTTGACCAATATAGGGTTTTCGGGGTCAAAAAATGCAAATATGATACTTTTAGACTCATATGATCATTATCTTGCCAATTAATAAATTATGCTAATTGGATTAAGTTAGAATTAAGAATTAGAAAGTTGTGTTCAATTTTTAAATAAATGGTAGAGTTTATGATTCAACAAAACATTATTATAACAGTATCGAAGCTCGACAGCAGTGAGAGGTTTGAAACATAAACAAACGTAATCCTGAAAGCACTTTCAGAGTGAACCAACGAAAAAATAGTAGCCAGATTACGACTATTGGCTAATTTAGCTACTTAGTTAGCTAAATGTTAATTACGCCTATGACCTATTAGGCCTGCTGACCAAACATTCGAAATTGGTATCATTGAAGTGATTGATGGTGTAATATTCTGCTTGCTTGCTCGAAATTAATGATCGATCGAATTTTCGATTTTGCATTCAGCAATAATTTGGTTTAATGGTGACGTCATAGTCACTCTACAGTTTTATCATCATCGCATCATATAACCATTTGCTTGCGTTAACAACATAACATTGTAGTCGCCGTTATCGATTCTATACCCCGGGTTTTCGTGTTTGGTGAGTTTAATTATGATGCTAACTAGTTTGGCAACTTGCCAAATTATTCGACAATTGAGTTTATCTAATAGCTAACATCATGTTTGTCCAGGATGCTTAGCCAAGTAAACAACAACAAAAACGAATTGTGTGCTAAAATTAGGTGTGTTTAAATTTATATTTGGAACGTTTTAGTTGCACTCAATTCCGACCTTTTGCCGACGATACTGCAAACACATTACGACCGATATAGTGGCAAGCTATTGCAGGGTGCAAACTAAGTTAGGACACACAGAAATCCACACACACAGCAAAGTATTAATTTACAGAAATTCCCAGATTTCTCCCAGAAAAACATGAGTTCACGTCATGTAAACTAGTAACGGGAAGTAATGCTAGCCAACACATTTTTTCATGTTTGTCCAGAATGCTTATCCAATTAAACAAGAACAAAACGTATTGTGTGCTAAAAATATGGTGTGTTTAAAATTATTTTTGGAACGTTTTAGTTGCACTTAATTCCTACGCATTTCATGAGTGACAGTCTTCGTCAGGACATCAACCAAGTCTATAACTATAATCTTTCGATAAATGCGTGTTTGATTTAGCTATAGTAGAAGCACAAGAACTGCAAGAACTTTTTGCTACCCGAGAAGTAATATGTCGAAAAGATAGAAATCCCTACTATATGTGTCTACAAATGCTATATTAAATGTTTAAATTAAATTCTTTAATGCTCATTTT
Organism: Trileptium ribeirensis; assembly: GCA_030248225.1. Lineage (NCBI taxonomy): Eukaryota > Metazoa > Nematoda > Enoplea > Enoplida > Thoracostomopsidae > Trileptium > Trileptium ribeirensis. Next base: position 6,941 of record JASANE010022086.1, on the reverse strand, counting down.
GAGTCGACTGATTAATAAATAACTTACGTTCACAAAAGCTATAGTTGTTTTAACTATTCTCTGTCGTGCGTTTCGTCCGCCTGTGCACAAAGATCTATTGTTTGTGGTAAGATACTCTCACTTAATACATGTGTTGTGAAGTAAAAGTGAAAGTCCAAGTAAAAGTGGGTACGTTCATAATGGCAACCCCTCGCTCCGCTCAAAAATATGTAGTTCCGCTACGACTTGTTTTAGTTGATTCTTAGACTGTATATTTCTTAATTTGACCTTTGGTGTTGCAGCTTGTTGAAACAGAGCTAGCAAATCGAGCAGAGTTTCCAATAAGGGTGTTATTTGGGAAAATTGTTAGTTTCTTTTTCTATCGATGTAACCCATAACTCATCTTCGGGTGAATTGATTCCGACAAAACTTTGCCCTTTTGTACCCTTTAGTTCAAGAAGATCTACAAATTTGCTCAATATCATCTTTTTGTTAGGCCACTCCCGGGGCCACTTTATAGTTGACGAGCTCGATTTCTAGAATGTATTCTGTTTTATTTGCTTTCTTATATATAGCTACCAGGGCATCTATAATGGTCTATATAATATATGTTTTCCGGTGTGCTGGATACGATGGCTTAAATACCTAGAGTTCTGAAATATTTCATTAATTTCTGTGGTTCTCAGGCGGTTTAGGATCGACAAACCCGATTTGTTTATCTTCAGCTGGGTATATTGCTGCCAGGACTGGACAAAATGTCACAGTACGCACAAAAAATTTTATCATTATATCAAGAATATGCCGCAGAGAAACAGATTTTTTAATTAACACCCTGTAGAATTACATACTGTTTTAAAGATTTCTCAATTCAAATAAAATATTATATGCCACAAAGTTGCACTTTTTGCCAGAAATTATGTAATGAGCCCTCGCTGGACTTTACATGCAAGTTGGTGGCCTTTAGATTATCCCTATCTCTAGCTTCTATATAGATCTGGCGACTATCTGACACCCCATTTAAATTCCCAAGATATTCAAAATATTCCAAAATTATTCTGAATGAATTAACGTTACGTATGAAATGAATAATTGCAATAGCACTCCAGATTGATTATGTCGGTTAAGCTATTTTAGTAAAAGTCTGTTCCCTAAAATAAGCTTAACCGACATAATCAATCTGGAGTGCTATTGCAATTATTCATTTCATACGTAACGTTAATTCATTCAGAATAATTTTGGAATATTTTGAATGAATTAACGTTACGTATGAAATGAATAATTGCAATAGCACTCCAGATTGATTATGTCGGTTAAGCTATTTTAGTAAAAGTCTGTTCCCTAAAATAAGCTTAATAGTCAACTCAATGTATGAATATACCGCAAATATTAAGGCAAAAGCATCTTATACAAATGTTTCTTTGTTTCTCAAATTCTTAACAAATCATTAAATAGAGCTGTAGTAGTTTTGAATGGCAAAGTCTAATATAAAGTCTTTGAATTTTAATGAAATGTTTGAAATTTTAGATGGTTTTTCATATCCCTATATACGGACAATCCGAGTTATCCAATATATTCCACAATTGCCATACCGAATATGGCAATTAATATCCCTACTCATTACTTGTTGGTATGTATAAAACAACACATACATACTTATTATGCGTATACAAAAAGAACAGTCGGTAAGTAAACCAATTTGAGTGAATATAATGCTGCTGCTAACGTTATTTATGTAATTAGAGTAAAAACATTAAGTAGGTAATTTCTACACAGAACTCCGTAAATTAGCTGTTTCCTTTGTTATAATCATTGACCAATAAATAACGGTTATATCCTACTTTCAGAAATATATTATCGAGCTCTAGTAATCGACAAAACTACAGTGGCTTATAACGCTCTCGAAAGTAGTTCGTTTTAAAAATATAATGTTGCTAATTTTAATACTTTCAAAAGCTCGATCGAGCCACTCATTCGCTATTCAAAATATAACAGTCATTATTTTAGGTCAGTATTTGTAGTACGTAACCCAACGACAATTTGTGGCGTAATCTGCGCTTGCCACCATCCCCGTACAACACCTTGAGAATACAAAAAGATTGTAGTTATGCAGAGTATTCTACGTTATATGCATTTAATATTAAGTATTACAAAATCATTAGTTAATAATTGTTCATTTTAACAGTAATATCATGGGCTCTGCCGATTAAGGTAGTGAGGGCATGCATTTTCAGAAATTTCGGTAACCATGGCAAAAACGGGTGCACCTCGTTTCTTGCTCAGGTCAAATTTTGTACTTCGTTGGCAAATTGTTTGCTTCCCCTGGTAACACGGTATTTTTCGCATTTTTGCGTAATTTACGCGTTTTTGAGGACCCGTTTTGCATTTTTAACCAAGCGTTGCGTAATTTACGCCTTTTATTTCTAGGACCGGAAAAACTCAGCAGCTTACATATGGACCGGATATTTTCCGCAAAATATTCGACATAATTCCCAATGGACAAAAGCATCTGCTACAATGACAATATGCATTAATAGCAACATAAACACTTTGCCTTTCAAGAATCCGTATAACGTATACGCTCTGGAAAGATAGAAACAGTTACATGCTGATATTAATGCATATTTTATATGTATGCATAAAAGTATTTTTGATTTTATTTTTGTGATAAAAATTAAGCTTTTTTGGTACACCCGTTACGCATTCTTAAAAACAAATTTGCGTAATTTTCGCTATTCGGAAGTTGAAAAAACTCTGCCTGGTAAAATCACCCACAGTAATACAAAAAATTTACATTTCTTGAAAAATCACATTTTGAAGCTAAAAATTCTACTAAATGTAAAAAAAATTTCCTCTTAACATCAATAGAGACGTTTGAAAGCCTATCCGACGCGACTTATTAACTATGTTAGTGGCTTCCATTAAAAATTTTTTGATTTAAAAATGTTTATATTACGTTTGTGCCAGCTTGGATCGGTTTCATGTCCGTTGCAAAATCCTCACGGTTTTGAACCAGGCAGTTTTTCGGTTTATGCCAACTGACTAAATTCAAAGCGAATAGAAAGACCAAATATTAGCCGATAATTTCCGCTGAATGTCTTGTGAGAAGTGCAATAATACATATTTAAATAAGTAAACATACTTGAGACATCGCATGGTTTGCTATCTTCTACGTGAACAAACTTCTTTGGTGGGTCATGAAATTTTTGTAGAAGCGGAAATATATGGCCTTCAGTTGTGAATACGTAATCAGAGAAATGTCTATTAAGTGGATTTTCTTTATCGAATAACTAAAACAAAACATTGCAACGTTACAGAACTTGTTGTATAGTTAATTCATTTACACATCAGGTACTTTCGCAAGAAAAAATCAAGCACAATCGTACTTTGCTCAGCATAATGTTTTATTACTAGTAGCTTGTCTTACCGCCAACAAGGTATTTTCACGTGCTGAATATGCCATTTGAGGAAAGGTACACAGCTCAATATTGTGCATCAACACACAAAGTCAGCCTAATGTTTGCCGTGTTTCTTTAATAGTTGAGAAGATATACCCGCTTATAATTATCGTCGTAATGTGCAAGTACATAAAGGCTGAATTGCGCTTTAAAATGATGCCAAAAGTACTCATACATTGAACAGTTGCAGGGATATTACCATTTCCATGCAAGTGGAGCCCAACATTTTAGAGCATAGATATCCGCCAAGCCAAAGTTGCGTTATGTCTGTAAAGCTAAAAACCCCCAATGAATGTACAAATCAAATTGCATCGATATCCAGGCTAGTTAAAATTCTTCACTTCGCTCATTTCATTCACTACACTCAGAATTCAACAATGAATCTAAGCACACGCAGTTATGAAATGTGTCTAAACTATGATACAGTACAAGCCGTTATGGATTATTATGCATATAGAACTTGATAAACACATTCACTGAAACAGTTTAAAATAATTTGTGCAAAATTCAATACACAAAAATTTCCAAATATTGTGTCACTACTTGGTTTGCTCCGAAACCTTGTTTAGCAAGCATAAAAGCCTTGTCATGAATAGTACTTCAGCTACAAATGTTGGCAGGAGCCACTTATTCCAGCTCAAAGTCAGACAGTATAAAAAGCGACCAGCAGATATAAATTTTAGCTATTAAGTGTTTGACATTGCAGTAACCGCTACGCGTTGGAGGGTTTTCTGGCGGTCCACTACCCTAGCTCTTTACCACTACCCTAGTTCTTTACAAGAAGAAAGAATATAAAATATCACAGTAAACATTCAACCCGACAGTAGACCATGATATTAATTATGCCGTAAACCAACAAATTGGCTATTATGTCAAAATCTGCGAAAGAAATAAAAATGTTTGACCCTAAAAACTACAAAAATATTGCCAACATACCAAATACAAATATTTACAAGTTTCTGATAAGAAAAAGCTTTCCATCCTGTCTTCCAAACTCATGTCGTGAACACTGTGAACTGTCGCGAAACCACACCTGATAAAAAATATAGAAATATAATGAATAGAAAACAATGCGGTAGGAAACAGGATGAATGCTCACAATTTAACGGGAAACGCGCTTCCCCAGTTCACGCCCCGTGCTGTTTTCACCATTGGAAAATCTAGATTAAAACTATGACCCGTTTAGGGGATGACAGCAACTGTTTCCGCTGGCGTTAACTGTTCAGGTTATGATTTAAAAATGGACATAGACGCATGCAACCGCCCACATTATAGTAACCAAATATATACATTCTGTTGTCTGGCAGTGATATATATGCCCAATGTGCTATTAAACTTGTCACTAAGAAACGCATGAGCAAAACTTCTTAGATTTTAAAGTTTGATGCGCTCATGAAAAGATAAATCATTAAATTTGTTCACGACCTTTACAAGTAATATATGAATACCCAAATTTCAGTACAAAAGTCAATATTTATACTACTATCGCCTGTAACTGAGAAAGCAGCAAATTTAGTAGTTTAAAATTTCAATGCCGCAAACGGCTTAAAGTAACATACCCCTGCCAAGAGTTCACAAGTTAAATTTTGTGCAAGAGTATGACACTCAATCACACTCATACATTGCCTTATCCGATCATGTAGCTTCTTTAGGCTTGCCCCCACCCCCAAAGATACCAAGCGGTGTAGGTGTAATATCGACGTGACGCTGCTGCATTACGCACTTCCCTAACGTAATGCCCATACGACCCCGGCTATCGTGACTTCAAGGGCGGACCTGATGGGTTTCAATTGCTCGAATGTCTTTTCCCACGCGAGTCAGGCCCAAGAAATGACGGAGCTTAGCAAGCCGCAGGAGCGCTTCACAGGATGTGTTCTGATCCTGCCGGACGCGTTGCGCACGTAGTCTACGAGGTATATACTACCTTTGAGGTCCCCAGGGATGTCGGCTCCGTCACCTGCTCACAGGCTAAAGAGACCGTACCACTATTCCCTATCCACGTCAAACCCTGGAAGTGTAAAATTCTTTCGCACTTTCTAAAAATGGGCAATTTATTTAATTTTACTTTAGCCAGTGGCCCCCACTAGGGTCCGACAAATCCCTAGACGTTTAACGTCGGATCCGCGCGTATCTAAATTTCCTAGTTCGGGCGCTCAGCGTGAGTTTATAAATTTTTCTAATTTGTCGCACTAGTCGTACCTTTCCAACAAACGTAATTAATAACTCAATTATAACCGACGAGTCACGCTGAGGTTTGCTTCTTCAATGCGTGTGTCAAACCTGAACGTGGGTCGACGATTTGGGGTGACGGATTTCAAGCCCCTTCAGTTCCTATCGCTACTACGGGTCAACAAAACACTTGCACAATCCGGGTTTTCAGTGAGCATTTATTGATGAGTTACACAAAGACTTATGGGTATACGGACAGATACATATTGTACGGGCAGATACAACAAGCGTTATGTCACAATTATGGCACGCTAATACATAATGAGTAGAGCTTCAATGGGGGAGGGTTGCGGAGTCATCGCCTTTTTCACGGAACTCTCACAGCTGAGTCAAAACACGGCGTGTACTGTGAAGCCTTATCTTATGACAGCTGCGCTTACCTTACTCATGAAAAATAGCAGTGGGTCAAATTGAAATCAGTACCGGTGGGTGCTATGGGTAGTTATCGACATAATGAAGGCGCCATCGAAATAACTATTTGCTCGGTACTACGCTTGCTAACAGATAGGGAACTCCGACACAACAGTAGGTTCGGGTAAGCGAAAGGCGGAAACGCGGCGGGGTATACGGGGTTGAGCGTGCAACGGGACGTTTGCGAGACTTCATCTTGCTCATTCGAATCACAAAATTATGGTACATGATAATCGGTTATTTCTACTTGCAGTTAGTAGCGATGAGGTTAACCTATGACAACATGACACAACAATTCATACAACGATACTTATTAAAACCATGACAATGGTGTGTACTGCTCTTCGGTACGACTCCTGAATTCTTTTCTAAGGGTGCGACAACGGCATGATACTAATTCTGTCCTACTCGCATACATACATACATTTTTAGAGTGACCCTATAAAGGTTATGATGGAGCATCTAAATAGGCTGACTAATTTTTGATATTTAGTTTCTATGCAATCTCTTTGTAAACACAATGGAATTGAGACCCTAATTATACTTAGTTTTTGATCCAGGTCATGACAAAAACAGACGTTTCAAATACACCAACTCGAGTTATAACAGCAGAGAAAAGGAACGATTAGGAGGCCATCGGTATTACTCTAATGGCACGAGGACCTATGTTATTTTTAGTTTGAAGAACGTTCGAACGTAAGCGATATTTAGTATTAAAATTTAGGTGATACTTCGAACGATTTCTACTCGCCTAAGCGAGACGGTAAACGGAGGCCCCGGTTGATAAGACAACCGTAGACAATTTTCTAGCTTAGTCCTACTGGATTTGTTTCGTAACTCTGTTACATGTATGAGACCTCACCCATA
>JASANE010022085.1:0-14174 GCA_030248225.1 Trileptium ribeirensis | reverse complement strand
ATGTTACGTCTTGGTTCAGTTACGTATTGCTACAGCAATCCACGTGAAGATTATAGAACATCACTGAAAATTTTAATAAATTCTGATAGAAGCTCAGAATCAGCGATGTCACAGTTTGGTGATGGCAAACTATATGAAGTGCGATATCTAGTTGGGATAACTCTAACTAAAAACAAAAAACATTTAAAAATTTTCAGAAAAACATTATATGTTAAAAGTTGTGGATGAGTGATATAAAAAATAGAGCAAAGAAAAACAAACTAATCGATAATTGTAAAGGCTAGGATGAGTGCTTAGTACCCCACATGTATCAACCCTTACCAGTCTTAAGTCTAAGCCAATGACCTCTAGGTCATTGATCCACACATCTATGGATGGAGTTTGAGAAGACAAGGAATATTTGTTAACAAACATAGCGATATCGTGGCGATCGCTACGGTCTTTACAATAAATATTATAGGATCGACAGTCAAAACAAAGCGGTATTTCACAATGGCCCCAAGTTTCAGATACAACTATAATCGAACGCTACTACTACTCCCGCAGAATTTTCACTAGAGGTGGTTCAGAAATGGTATCCTACAACAATAGGCTACGCCATTTAGGTCTTGAACCGCACGAAAAACGCCGCTTAATAAATTATCTGGTTATGACATTTAAATACATTAATAAAGAAATGGACAGCGCGGCTCATGATTTTTGATTATAATGCTATTACGATCACCAGAGGTCATCAGGCAAAGTTATGAAAAAAGAGCTCAAACCACAGTTTTGGACCACGAATTGCCATCACGTATTATAAACCAGTGGAACAAGCTGCCTGCGGACGTCTTCGCCAACGCCTCAAATTCAAAAAAAGTTAGAAATGTTCTTAGAAACTCAAGCTTTGAAAATTCCCTTAAGTATGACAAAAACCTATGACTCAGACGTAAGTGGAGATTTTGCTCCCTTTCTGTTTAAGCTTTATTAAGAATATAAACTTTATGTAATGTATTCTTCTATTTTATAAATTGTTAATGCATATTGTTTCTTGTTACCAGTAATGAGGATTAGTAAGCCATTGCCTCAGTTTCGGGCTCGCTATGACAGCCTTAACGCCAGAGCAACCCTCTTTCGCTGATCTCTCGACTACTGGCATAAATTCTTAATAAAATTTGTTGTTGTTGAATGTGAACATGAAGTCAAAATATAGACTAGTAATGTTATTTTTTGGTCGATTCCTAAACTTCGCTCATTTAAGTATTTATACTTGGTTAAACCTTTACATGGCAGTGCATTCACCCCAGAAGTTAGCTTAAACGAGCTGTAACTTGATTATTTTCGATAGCGAAAGAAACGAAAACCTTGTGACGAGCATCAATCGCCGGATTAATCTAGAGCTTAATATTGAAACTGTTGCTATAGCTTAACATGTTAGAGTTAAAGACAGTAAAAAAGCGTCGTCGTAGTGTATATCGATCTTCAAGAGCGTTTTGCATATTTTCTCACGTTAACTCCTTAGTAAACATCTAGATTGAAGACTATATTTCTATAAATTAACGGTGGTTTAAAAATTTGTGATACCCGATAACCCAGATAGAAGTTCTGAAGTCCCCTTTAGAAACTACAGTCTTTAGCCATCGTGTGAGAGGTTATTATGTCATAGGTGCGCGGGCTCCGTAGAGCTACGAGCAGGTGGTTCAAGGAAATTGTTGACATTTTTAGGAACTCATCATTTTTCGCAATTTTGCTAAAATTTCAAAACAAAACAAAATTTTATTGGTTGATCACTGATATATTTTATAAATACATGCCAAAATTGCAACTAAATATTGTTATTCTTGTTACAACAAATAACCAGCATTGTGTCAACCATTAAAGACTAATCAGTTAGGGTTGCCCTCTTACAACTAACTATATATATGTGTCTGCCATAATGTAAAAAAACGAGTTAGGTCAACTTGTTTAAGTAAGTCTTTGAATTGTTTAGCGCTTGGTAGCGTTCACAAGATTTTTGTGGCCTACAGATTCTGGGAGCGAGTTCCACGCATTAATAACCCTTATGGCAAGTAAGTGTTTTAATGTGTTAGTCCTAAATTTCATTTTAACCAGCTTTTTGGCATGGCCTCTAGTGGTCGTTACAGCGGACACTTTAAATATATCACGACAAGTGTTTATTTCATTGTGAAGTATTTTATATACCATTATTAGGTCAAGCTGTAATCTCCTTAGTTCTAGTGGTTCAACACTAAGTTTCTTAATCCTTTCAGTATAATCTATATGCTGCCATCTAATCCTAGCGAAAAGTCGTCGTGTAAAATACCGCTGTACTCGTACGATTGTATCAACATCTCCAAGAGAGCATGGCGACCAAACCGGACACGCGTATTCTAATACTGGTCTTACGTACGAAATGTATGCGCGAATCATAACAGAGCAGTCTGTTGTCGTGAAACAGAGGAATAATATATCTATGATGCGGTATACTTTAGCTGAAATCTCCATACATTGAGAGGTGCTTTTTAAATTTTTATTAATAAAACATTTAAATCATTGCATTTGAATGCATATGGTACAGGGTACCCGTCAATAAAATATTGACTGATTCGGTTACTGTTTCCAATAGAAAGAAGTTTGCATTTTAGCGCAAATAATGGGAAGCTGCCATTTTTAAACCAGCTTTCGATACGAGCAAGTGCTTCTTGCAAATCCATTTTTGCACTATCATTATCCGTCGGAGTACAATGTACGTATAATTTTACATCATCACCATATATTTTACAAAACACATTAGACAAGTCATTAACAGTGAACAATGAACAATTTATTGAACATTTGAAATACAACATACGTTTAGAATATGACATGTTGGTAAAGTGAGGATAAAATGCAATAAAAATATTTCTTTATATGTACTCAAAATTTCAATAAAAACAGGTAGATAGAGACAAGTCCAAACTTACATCTAACCTAAATTCCTAGCGTAGTGCAGAAAACGACCGAAGTCGACTGTATCAAGCAGATGTTTAAAAGAATCGGAATTTTGAATTAACAATATCATTTATATATAACAAGAATAAGGTTGGTCCGAGGACACTTCCTTGTGGAACACCAGATGTAACCGAGAAATAAGGTGAAAAAATATTGTTTACTTTTACACCTGACTTGCGATTCGTTAGAAATGAAACAACCCAATTTTTAGATGACTGGATATACCGAAATTAGAAAACTTGCTCATCAATTTTACGTGTGAGACAATGTCAAAAGCTTTAGCAAAGTCTATGTATATTGCGTCCACTGAATTTCCTTTATCAAGCGATATACACCAGTCATTTATGCATTCTAGCAAGTGCTTGCACGTAGATCGTTTCTCTAAAAATCCGTGTAGGTGTTGTGATAATAGTTTATTTGACATTAAATGATCCATAATCTTGTCATTAATTATGGATTCCATCAGCTTACAGCAGTTAGAAATTAGAGAAATTGGTCTGTAGTTTGATGGATCTGACGCAGATCCTTTTTCAAATATAGCAATAATATCTGAATGTAGCCAAATACTTGGTAGAATACCATTGATAAACGATTGCTCAAAAATGTGGGACAACGAGAAACATGGAATATCTCGCAACTCCTTTAAAACTACTGAGTAAATCCATCGGGTGCGTGATGCGCTTCTTTTTCAATTTGCCCATGTATTTATATACTATGGCGGGAGTGAACGAAATCCAGCTTAATTGAACGTTTGTTGAATTATTATTAGAAGGCAAATGCTTATCACCTGTGGTGAAAACACTTGAGAAAGTGTTTGCTAAAATTTTTGAGCGGGCCTCGTCGTCGAAGATCAACTCTCCTTGAGGGCTTTTCAAAGCACTTATGCCTCCTTTTCTAAAACACCTGTTATTAACGTATTTAAAAAGTTTGTTTTTATCCCCTGAGGTTAACATTTTATATTATATTATATATTACAGTTATGCTGATGATATCCAGGTCTATAAATCTTTTCATATCAAAGAAGAATCTGAAACACTGCAGTCTATGCAACATTTATTTCTATCTTTAAATAATTGGTTTTATGAAAACAAACTCAAGCTGAACAAATCTAAAACCGGACTAATATACTTTAGTCGTCAAAACTATACAAGCCTACCTATAAACATTGGTAATGAATTAATACAGCCCACCGATGCCACAAGAATATTAGGTGTAATAACTGACAAGAAATAAACTTTGGAAAACACAATGCAAAATTGACACAGGAACTTGTACATGGCAACTGAGAGAAATTGGCAGACTTCGAACCCGCCTAGATTATGAAACAACTCATACAATCGCCAGATCTTTTGTTATGTCGCGACTTGATTATTGTAATGCGCTGTATGGTAGTTTAAATTGTACTCGCCTCTTTCCTCTTCGACGCATTTTGCATACCGAAGCCAGGGTTGTTTCTGGTACTCGTCGACATGACAATATAACTCCTGTCCGGAGCAACTGCATTGGTTGTCCCTAGATCGACGAATAAAGTACAAAATTTTATTGGTGGTTTACAACGCTCTGACTACCAACACACCGTCATACATCGTATAGACATGCTAAACCAGTCATCAGTGGCACGTCATACTAATGAACGAACACTTCGGATTGATGTAATGGCATGACTTTGTAGCTTACAATGACCCAACTAATCGAAAGTATATATGACTGGGCTGTCCGCCTCGATACGGGGTCGTCTGTAGATGTTGTTTATATTGATTTTGCTAAAGCTTTTGACACGGTTTCACATTCGAAACTGGTTCAAAAGCTGTCCTGCCTGGGAATTTCTGGTTGCTGCTTGTCATGGTTACAAAACTTTCTAATAAATAGGAAATTTCGCGTAAAAATGAACAATACATTTTCCACTGAAAAAATGGTGCTTTCAGGCGTACCTCAAAGAAGCGTTCTGGGCCCTACACTATTCCTTCTGTATATTAATGATCTCGTCGACGCAGTTAGCATTTATCCCAATATTAATATTAAAGTTTTTGCAGATGGTGTAAAACTATACGCTGCTATGCTACCCGAAAACAGCGTTAATATAAAATTACAAATGCAGCGCGCACTGAATTGCGATGAAGGATGGGCCACTAAGTAACAGCTTTCGATCTCCCCAACAAAATTCCAGGTACTGCATATTGGTTCTAAAAATCGGCATTTCTGTTATTCATTTTTTTTATAAAACATAGTAGCAGAAACAACATACATTAAAGATCTCGAAGTCACAATCACACGCGACTTGAAATTTAACACACGTTGCAGAAACATCACTTCGAAGGCTTATCGCATATCTAATATGTTATTTCGTTGTTTTGTAACTTGTAACATTGATATTTTACTACGTTCTTATGTTACCTATGTGCACCCGTTATTGGAATATTCCAGCCCAGTATGGTCTCCAGTATACCAAGGAGACATAGATATAGTTGAACATTTTCAACGGTATTATACTAGGCGCGTTTATAGCCGTGCGAAAATGGCACCCGCGCCCTACAAAACACGGTTAGATTTCCTGAACTTTGATTAACTTGAACTACGAAGGTTGCGTTTTGATCTCTACATAATCTTCAAACTGCTCAGTGAAAATTAATACCAATTTTATTTTAAATACTTACAATTAAATGATTTAATGCAAACACGTGGACATTCTCTAAGAGTTCGCAAGCCAAAAATAAAAACTAATGTTTTAAGCCACGTATTCCCTATTCGTACCATTAGCGAGTGGAATAATCAGCCCGATACATTGGACGAACTTCTTTTCGTTGGAGCCGCAAACGTTAAAATTTTCAAAAAACTACTAATGCAGGAAGACCTCAGCAAATCATTAAAATTTGATCGCAACTTATAACAGATCTAAGTGGTGGTAGGTACCTCCCCCATTCTGTTAGCTATATATTTACTAGTTTATTGTGAAAATTATTATGCTTATATATATATATATATATTCATAATCGTCTTATATAGTGGTTTTACTAGTAAATTGACTTAACAACAACAACAACAATATTTTATTTAAAAAGTACACATTATAGTCATACAATAATTAAATAAAAGGTAAATCAGAAAGGGTTTAATCCACTTACATCTGACTATAGATTTCGGTCGTAGCGCAAAAATGATTTAAGTCAACTTTTTTCAGTAAATTTCTGAATGCTTTGTGACTTGACGCCTGTATGAGTGGCTTCTCATCAACGTATTCTGGCAATGAATTCCATGCATCAATAACACGAACAGAGAAAGTGTGTTTCAATATATTGGTTCTAAATTTCTTTTTTACGAGTTTTTGGAGTGACCTCTAGTGTGTACAACGTCAGATAGAGCAAATAATTCTCTGCAAGCATCAACATTATTGTGTAACCATTTATAAACCATAATAAGGTCAAGATGTAGGCGGCGCAGTTCTAAAGGTTCAAGGCTTAATTTTCGTAGTCTTTCGTTGTAGGGAGCATACTCCCACCGATTACGATCGTATAAACTGCGAGTAAAATAACGCTGGATGCGTTCAATTTTATCAACATCGCCTAGGTAGCACGGAGACCAAACTTTGGAGGCATATTCTAATTGTGGTCTAACGTAAGTTATGTAGGCCCGTACTAGAGTCTCGCAGTCTGGTGTGAAAAAGCAGCGAAATAAAATATTTATAACTTTATATGCTTTTGTGACGAGCATGACACCATGTGCATTAGTTTTCATCGCCTTTTCAACAATAAACACCTAGGTCTCTACACTAACTAACCGCAGAAATTTTTTCACAATTTTAAAAAGTATTCGATACTTGATTCCGATTTTCCCACGCGCAAAAAATTACATTTGGGTGACGAAATTGCGAGCTGCCACTTCCGTGACCATTCTTCAATGCAATGTAAAGCTTTTCGTAAACATTTGCTTTGCATTTCAAAATTGGTTGGGGAACATTGCACATATAATTTGACATCATCAGCAAAAATTTTACAGTTTACATTACACAATTCATTTACAACATCATTTATATACAACAAAAATGGAGTTGGTCCAAGGATACTTCCTTGCGGTACACCCGAAGTCACTGGGAAGTACGACGAGAAAGAGCTATTCATTTTGAAGCGAAATTTCCTATTGCTCAAAAAGGCTGTGAGCCACGTTTTCAGTTGGTTTGTTATACCAAAAGATGTCAGTTTATAAACTAATTTCAAGTGAGATACAGTGTCAAACGCTTTCGCAAAATCAATATAAATAACATCCACATAATTTCCTAAATCTAACGACATACACCAATCATTTATGCATTCAAGTAGTTGAGTACATGTTGATCTTTTTGCTAGAAAACCATGCTGTTCCGTAGAGATAAGGTTGTGTACACTTAAATGATTTAGTATACTCTAATTAATGATGGATTCCATGATCTTAGCGCAGTTTGATAACAACGACACAGGTCGATAACTTTTTGGATCAGAAGCCGAACCCTTTTTGTAAACGGCAACAACATCAGCACATAACCAAGCAACTTGACTTGACTTGTAATCAAAAACAATAGTTTTTGTTATTTGGGACCTCAGAATGGAACAATTTACCAAGTGCCCTCCGAAATCCAAATCTTGACGTTATTAACGTTAAAGCAAAACTAAAAACATTTCTGTTCCCGCCTGCATGACATTGAAAATCTACGACACGACTATATGATATAACTTTTCTAGACAATATTTGTGACTATGTAACATTCATAACTTTGTTTCGGAATATTATATACTATCCTGCGCTTTTGGCAGGCTTTTGCCAAAAAAGGCGCTTAACAAATGTTTTCTTATTATTTTGTGCTCTTTGTTTTTCTGAAAGTTGAAAATAGCTTTAGAGCATTTGTGGCTGCACAATTTATAAGTAGAAAAATTACCGTTCTTTTTCGAAAGTCGCCAAAGTATATACCCTTTTCTTCGAAATCATTTCCCCCAATTTTTGCTGATTCCCCTGTTTTTGCTGAATAAATATTCCCGAATTTTGCCAATTCTCCTAATTTTAACCAAGTTTTCCAAATTTCCCCTAATATTCCGCACGCGTCTGTTAGGCCAAGGGATGATGAGCCTTCAATGGAGTAAATATTTATTCAGGGTGTGTTCGAGCCTCAAGCGTTGTCCCCTCTAATCGCTCTATGTACAAATACGGGCTATGCCTAGTTTTGATATTTATAGACAACTTAAGGAGTGAACGTGAAAAGAAGCACTGTTGGCACACACGGGTTCTGTGCTAGGATCGTGGCCGTTTATCCACGCCAACCACTGACGTTAAATGCCTTTTAATTCATTAGCCATGTCTACAGCGAAATACAGTAGTAGTAACATATTAATGAGGTGTGATTTGATAGTATAGACAATGCATAACAGTTCTATGTAATAAGGCTGGCTTGACTGATAATAAACTATGTTGTTGTTGTTGATGTTCCTTGCATAATACTACATATTTCCTTCGCACGAATTTAAATTATATGCAGAATTCCTACCCCAATTTGATCTACGAAGAAGTAAGTTTCCTTAAAAAAACAACCTACGTCCAAGACGGCAATCGGTCATCGATTTCGATCAGATTCTAGTTTTTCTTCCTGAACGCAAAATAAGTTGTAAACATCACACCAAACTATTCTATTAACTATTCTACAATAAAGCAAACCCAAAACAAAATTTCGACAATTTCTTGCCGTTTACTACACAATTATACAGATGGGCAATATATTTATTTGCTGCAGAGTAGACACAACCACACATCTTCGTACACAACGCGACATATTATAGGGTAAATACATTCAGCGCACATACACACAACCAAAACCCAATATGAGCAATAATATGCACACTTTGCACTTTCGAATCTCCATTGCTGAGACAATATATATTAATTACACCAAATATATAGTACAGCAATTATCAAAAGATAGCGTAAATGTGATGAATGAGAGTGATAGACTCAATTTTAGTGAGCGAAAATTTTGACGGAGAATTTATGCTGTGCTGATGACCATCAGCAGTAATACATAGCGACTACTAAACGAATAAATGCGATGGGGTTATAGCAGAAGCGGAGAGAGTGTAGCTTCGTGGCAGTATCGGTTTAACGTCCACAGTGTCAACAAGCGAAAGATATCTCCCATTCAATCGTCTTATTTTCAGTTGTATTTTGGAAGGACATTTGACTTACGCTTACTGATAGAATGTTCAATCTGTAACAAGTGAATTGTTAACGCTGGAAGTCGCGACTAGCGAAACGCCGACAGTGGCGCATTGACGTGGTTATTTAGTCAACGCTATAAATCGACTTCAATTTTATTTTTAAAATTGCAAAAAAATGAGCAATTCGAAATTAGATTTATTGTGGAATCGAGGCAGTGTGACTTGCTATCGAATTCAGTTTAAGAAACTATCATTAAGCCGCATATACAAAATTACCAATTCCAGTATGAGGCATGGCTACAAACTTAAAATCCTACGATGTTGATTCAATTCAATCACCTCATGTGCAACTGTTTCTCTTATCATGTGTCTCTTCGGTACCTATAAATGAATAGGCCCGGAATGAATTATAGGAAATGTAAACCATTTCAAACATAAGTGCGGCAAATTCAGCTTTATATACAGTTCTGTACTATTATAAGCTAAATCTTTGGGCATTCTGCGTTGTCTTTCGACCCTACTGAGGAATAATTTTATTCGTTTACGATTAGTTAGCGTATCACTATCAACAAAAAATTTTCCGAGATATGGTTTCAGTTTTAATTAAAATACATACGAAATATTCTTCATCGCGGTTTCATTGCCAAAGAACGTTTTCGTCTGTAATTGAAACTTGACCGTGTCTATATCGAAAACTTTACGCAAGCTGCACGTGGGCAAAACTTGCACATAACGGATCCCTTTGTAAAGGAAAACGTTGCATTGGATTGAAAAAATGCCTCCATGGAAACATTAGCTTAAGTAAGGAATTGTGCCAAAACAGTTTCGTTTTTCTTAAATTATTATACACATAAACATTTGAAGTATTTTGTTGTTATTTTTCACAAAATTATAAAATTGTACTTTACCTCCTCAGTTAGTATTATGGGAGTTTTGGTTTAATATTTACAATGAACTGCGCAAAGTATCATCTGTGCAACATTCCGTCGTAAAATATAATTGCGATTCGGAAATTTTTGATGCACCATGAAAATGATAAGTCAAATTTTACTCAACTGAGTTGGTCCCAGCCTGGCTTAGTAAAAGAGTAAAATTTAACTAAGTATTACCTCTTGACTCAATAGCAAGCGAAATCTTAATCTGACTTCTACTGGAGTGTAACAAATTTAACCAATTAAAATTGTTTTAGATTCATTTTAAAGATTCAATTTCATTCAATTTTTAAATTTAAATTTGCTCATATTTCGCAGAATAATTTTTGTTTGAAGTGAAAAGTGTCACACAAGCTTTCAGTTTTCACATGCTTATAGGTAGGTACAAATATTTCTAATTTATTGCAGTGTACGACAACAAAAAATTTCTTGGACCAGGTCTCGACTATGAACGATTTCTGACAAAAGTATCTAAACATGAGCACAATACATTGCTAGACTCACGAGAGAAAATCATTAATATTTTAACATATTTTAATTACGAAAGTGCTAAAACTCCCATACAAATTTATAGAATGTCTTGTATAATAAACAAAATTTGTATGAATTGTTACAAAAACCCCACAGTGGAACGATTGACATAGCTACGGGTTCATAAATTTTAAATTCAATGTTCCAACAATAAATGTAAGCTGTGAAAATTTAATCAGATAGTTGTATGATCAGAACTTACCAACAATTTTGTACAGAGCACCATTAACCAAAGCACTGTTATTGCCACATGACAGGTTTCCATATCTTTGTGAAAAATTTAGCACAGTATATGACAATTTGCACTTGATTTACTTGAATTTTTTATATAACAAATGGGGTCTTTCCCAGGAAATATTGAAAATCAGGGGTATAGAAGACCCCCGCCAGTAATAAGTTTTGAACGGATGAAGATATCGTCAAAATTCTGGCACCGTTGGGCTTCTCTCGAGGTCCCCTGATCATATGGAAATTTAAAAATCCCGATAATTTTTCGATTTTTTTTGCCTTTTTGCTAACGCCACCCTTACCATAAAAAATCTAAAAAAATTTAGCGGACAGTAGTCGATATGGGCGGCGTTATTAATTATCTGGCGCTGCAAAGTAGATAGACACATCCTGTAAATTTTACTAAAATTATTTTGATTGTACTTTACACCTTTTTTATGCCCATTAAATGTGGGTAATCAGTGGGTTCGTAGCACATAGTCTTTGAAGCATTATACAATTAACATAAAAACTGCAAGTATGGATGAAATTTCGTAGATTTAGCTAATTTTTTGCCAAAAAAATATTTATATAAATTATCAATTATATACATCTAATACAAAATTATATAAAAATTCATGCTTTAATATTTAAATTTTTGATTTTTACACAATATTATTGTCGTTGACGCAATTCAAATGTTTATTTTCATAAAACATATATTTTGATTCATATAAAGCAATTGCTTTATTTAAAACTAAATCTGTGTGAATTTTGACACTTTGTGAGTTCTATTCAATTTCAATCTCTATTGCATTTTGTGTTTATCTAATTCTGAAAATTTATACAAGCCAATGCAGAAAGGCGTTTCATCAAAGTTTTTTAAAAATATTTGACAGTCGTACATTGGAAATAATAGTTGTAGCATGGCTTACCATGCATTCAGAGATCTTAACGGTCATAACAAGTTTAATCGAGGAACGAGTTAACTGTGCAGCCGTGCAAACAAATATTGGAATGCACGGCTAGCCGCGCTACAACTAACTTATGACATAGCTGTAGAATACTTCTATACTATATGTGCTATGTTACAAATATATTTGTATGAAAATGGAACATGAAGTATGACAGAAATATCTTCAGGGTATCTCACGTATTTGAAATGAGAAAGTAAACCTGATCACGCAAATAATGTATGACACAGTGCCCATACGCGTACGGAATATGAAGTATGACAGAAATATCTTCAGGGTATCTCACGTATTTGAAATGAGAAAGTAAACCTGATCACGCAAATAATGTATGACACAGTGCACATACGCGTATAGAATATATTTATATAACAATTTGTAACAAGATATATTGCTTTTTATACACATACCATAAATAGTGTTAGTGATTCGTGATTTTTTTAACATGCGAATTTAGTATTTTGCAGCTTCGAAAGCGTTACGCGGAACCTTTTGCGTCAGTTGAATGAGATGATTCACAATTATATAGAAATTAACAATGTTGTAAGTAGTATAATGGTTTTCTATTGATTCTGCTTATTTTCAATTTAAATGATACATACATTCTTCAAACTAATAATTCTCTGACCACATTGAACGTAGAACGTTATTTTTTTTACACTTTTGCATTTCACAGAATTAGTTTCAACGAGCTACGATTAAATTATTTAACTGTTATTCTATTGATTGCTTAAGCGACTTTCTGTTAATCAAGAAAGAAAGATGCTTGGGCAAATGTACCTTGTAGAGCAACCTATACCGATTGTATTATAATATTATTATATAATATTATATTATATAATTATATTATATTATATAATAATATAATATTATATAATTGTATTATAATATGTATTATATAATAATATGAAACAATCAGTAATGAAAGACAGAAACTAAAATATCATATAACCCTCCATTAGAGATTTTAGTTTCATGCAAACGGCTGTTTAAGACAAAACTGCCCACTTTTTGCACCCATTATTCTGTGAAACCTGCATAAGCCTGAGCCTTGAACTTTAAATAATGACAATGGTTTTTGTTTAGGCTTGCTGTCCAACAAACTGGTCCACTTGCTAAGCTATACTGTTTTTAATACTATGACGTAGAACCTGTAAATATATGAACATGAGTCCGTGTATAATGAATTCTAAATTGTATACAGTCACGCTGAGATAGCCAAAACGTATAAAGCCATTCGCAAAATGACGTCTTTAATATGGCTTTTGTATGGGGTTGCAAATCCGTCCATTCACTACGTTACTCTGTTTTTAATACTATAACGTAGACCATTGAAATGTATGAATAAGACTCCGGCTATAATGTATTCCATATTGTAGATACTGACTATCCCTATGATTATGCCATTTTACAACTTTCTATTACGAACTCTTTTTGGGATTACCAGGAACTCACGATGGCAAATTTGTGGAAGAGTATACCTGTTTAAACACAGGCCTAGTCTTATACATATATAACGTTACATCGTGATTTTATTTTTTTCAGCTTCTTTGGGAGTACCAGCAAAATTGTGTGGGCAAGGGAATCACTCATCGATGGTTGTTCAAATTATTGTCGTTTATCCTTTGACATCTGGTTAAGGTGTGTTCACACGCTCAAACATTTTGCTCAAATTTTGATCAAAATTTGAGCTCAAATTTTGATCAAAGTTTGAAATCATCTTTTTTCCATTTTTGGTAAGTTTGAATGTGTGAACACTGTTCAAACTTTTCAAGGATATTCCTGTATCCAAGCACCGACAAGATTCATTACATGAAAAACTTTGAGCTCAAATTCTGTTCCCGAATTTTGAAATATCGCAATTTTTCGTTAAAAATTACCGTCAAATTTTGATTAAAATTTGATCGTTTTTTTTTTTAATTTTTTACCTCAAAATTTGAGCAAAAAAGTTTGAGCATGTGAACACGCCTTAAGTCAGAACAACCACCAGGCAGACCATTGCGATAATTTATACACCACAAAACAACGTCGTTAGTTATTCCGAGCATTCGTGGTAGAACGTTGAAGACCTAAAAATGACATTCGTCCGCATATAGCGTTTGTATATATGAGCAAAATTCTATGTTTTTACAATGAAGTATTGGTATTAAGTTTTACTGACGGTATTATTTTAACTAGTTATTCTGAGTAGTTATTACTACATTTATGAGTGACTGCAGCTGTAATGAGACAATGCAATTTGGTCTAATAAAGCGTTCCTCAACCATCGCTTCCCCAACTTCCTAGGATACACAACTTTTTCGCTAACCTATAGATACATAATATCATTCAAACACTCTCGAAGCAGTTATTTGAAATTACACCTTCGAATAGATGAGGCATGAGCAATA
>JASANE010022083.1:0-17739 GCA_030248225.1 Trileptium ribeirensis | reverse complement strand
GACGCCGATTTCTCCACTGATATCTAACAGTACCGTGAACCTTTTCACAATTAGTATAAATTTTATAAAAAATTCCGGTAACATTTTCTACAGCGCTAAATTTTTCGGCGCTGATTTCCTGCAAGAAAACTTTCATTGTTTATTTTGTTTTTTCAAGTGTCATATGTTCATTAGTGAGCAGTATACTTTATTAATATGTATCATCCGCTACACCATTACTTGGAAAACCACAATGCTTATTACATTTCTGTTTCAATTACAGCTTAACAAATACTTAATCTATCTCAATTATTTTTCAAAAATAGCTTACAATTTTGAGGCATTCTTGTAGAGACCATGGCGGCTCGGCCTATAGCATAGAAGTTTAGCTGTGTACAGAAACTGCGTAAAATAGATATAACTCAACGTTACGCATATGTTTGTAATTATCTGTTTGTCCTTGATTAATTTAGTGTGAATTCGAGACGTAATGCACGCAATTCACACAAAAGATGAAAATAATGGGGCTTGAAAAAGTTCAGATGGAAACAAGGTTCATTTCCTACAAAAACAATCGTCAGTATCTCATTTTCAGATGGAGACGAGAAACATCAATTTAAATCACAATGTACACTACACAGTTATTGCAGCATTATGAGTGGGTTCACCTTAGGTGCATATACCTAGGTTGTTCATTTGTCAAGTCATTTCGTGATCGTAAAAGCGATGAACACGAACAAATCACCATTTTTTCCATTATGTATACGTACCCAATTTGCGATGCAGCAACACATAGGCGCTGTTCGCGGTTACAATTTTGCGATTTAGAATATTATTTTGCTGACGATGTGCAAGTGAAAACGCGACTACCAATCGCGTTTTTCTCGTATATTGTAATATACAAATAGACTGCGAACATTGCTGTCTCATTCTTAATGTCATTTGATACCAAAATCGTCTGACACATTGGTACATATTTGTGCAAGCACAAATATAACATAGCTTATACTTCGGTATTATTATAGTAAAACAAGTTCTAAAATTGTACGTGTACTTTGGGAATGCTAAGTTTCCTAATAATAAACTTCAAATAAATAGTATAGTTTATTTATATGCCACATAACAAAATCAAACTGTGCGTAATATTATAGCCATTACATGTGTTGTAATGTTCGGTACACCGGTCACTCGAAACACTCGAATTACTGGCCAGTCGACCGGCTGGAACACCTGCGGCACTGCCCCTCCCCTTAAACGCTGTCCAGCTACCATCCGACGCCGGCCATCATTGTTTTCGGGCCGTCGCTCAACACTAATCAAAATAACTATAATTGTGTAATCCTATTTTTGGTATGATTACATCAAAATACACTGGTTATAGATATCTCTTTCTTGGTTGTGTAGAAAGCGTAGTGATAACATGATATGGGAGCACATGTGTTGAATTTTGTAGTAACTGTAAGCGCATGCTATATTTGAATCGGATATTTAGAAATTTATGATTTAAAGTAGCAACTAATAATAGCGGTCAAATAGGTAACCAAATACGTTAATATAATTTTCTTTCCAAAAATGTCTTATAACGATGCAACTATGAGCCCAAATATGACCCTGCAAAGTGAAGGATGACGGAGACTCTCTACGTTTAAGTACCAATAGGAGACACCGTAAGCTATAGGATTAGGCAAAGCAGCCGCTCTCTTCCGAGACCCAGTCCTTGATTTAAGCACTTGTTACTAATCGTTAAACTTGCGAGTATATTTACACACACCTAGGAGCATCCTCGGTACATTTTTTCTTTGAATGACTGATTTTGTCTTTAATGTATTTTGTGAAAACGTGTTCTACTTCTTACGATTTTATAAGTAATGTCTTGTTAGTGGACATTTGCTGTAAATGAACACATCGGATTATATACGAGAAATTTTCGATCAAGCTGTTATCTTCGCTACTCTTGCAGAGCAGTTATATATCCAATAAAGATAGACTTGAGATTTATTCAATCAAATTGTGAATTATATTTGGAGAAGATTGTTATAAAAAACTATCATTTCGTAAATGCTTAAATTCTCTAAATTCGTTACCATATAGCTCAGTTGCGTAGAAAGAGGGGTGCGTAACCAAGAAAATCAAAATTTCGTCAAGAGAGGGTCCCTATTTTTATATTACGCCACTTTTTTCAGTAGTATATATGCTGCTCCATGTTTACCACATTGGCGTGATTTGCATTGAACCAAACTAAATAATGACTAGCTCAATGTGTCGTATGATCTTACTGTAATTATAGATCTGTAAAATTGAATTGCTTAATGCATAATATTAACTGTTGTAATTCGTATCACTTATATATGTATCGGCCACATATTTCGCCATTATTCCTTTGTTTGAACTAAAAATCATCTATTAATATGATATATATGAATGTTATTAATAGGATTAATGTGTTACACGAAACAATGAGATCTTAAACGTCAGATAATCGAGCTCCAATCACCAAGATACACACTTCGTTTCACCATATCTCAACTGCTTATAAAGGGAAAAATGCGATGCAATCGTACAATAACTGCCGTTGGGTTTGTAACTGAGCCATATATAACTAAATGTTACAATCAGGCAAAATGCAATTTTCGTGGCTCTGACTTTAGCTTTATACAAATGTTACTTAGTTCAATTGGTGTGAAACTTAATGTCACCAACGTTGAAACACGCGAAAGCGGCTATGACATGTTTTTACGCGAAGCCGCTGATATATTACTGCTAACAAAAAGGTTACCCGATGGTAAATTTCCGAAACGTTCATTTGCCCATACCCCAGTGGTTATGCAAGACAAACCGATATTTGTTGTTAAGCCTTATCAAAAATCATTTGTCGACGAATTTTTGCTATTATCAATCTTCGATCTCCGAACTTGGATCGCCTTTTGTACCGCTTTTATTTTGACGTACATTATATTTAGAGCAATCAAATTATTTCGTAGACTTTTCAGCAAATTATCATCAAGTGTGAAAGGGGATCGTGAAAATCAAAATGAAAACCACGAAGGAATAGAACTCGATGGTGCAAATCGTAGCGGCAATTTTAGTAAAAATATGCTCGTTGAATTTGCAAATTTATTTATAGTTGTTCTAACACAAGGCCAAGAAATATTAAAACAAAAACGAATTGGGAGGTTAGTAAAGTATTCTAGAAGCAATACTGCGGAACAAGGCAGCGATGCTGCCAATGGTTTAGGTCAGACATCGTCCAGGCTTGTAATGATCGGATGGAAATTGTTTCTTACTGTTTATTTGTCGACATATGCTAATTTTTTAGCCATAGCATTAGCTAACCGCCCGAACGGTGCCAAATCACCATTTGTAAGCATTCAAGATTTACTCGACGCAGTAATAGAGCGAAAATGTAAATTTATTTATTATGATATTACGGCAGTGATACCAGGCGGAGTTAGCTCGAATCAGTTTTTTAATCCCGAATGGCAACAAAAGGCTAAGGGACTTGGTCCTATTGATCGCAAAATTGCAAAAGCATTGTCGATTAGCGGCCACTATAAAGTTAACGGACCAGATGAACTTGTCCAACAAATGCTAAACGTCGACTCGAATTCAACACAAACAGAATGCTTAATAGGAATTGATTTTATGAGCCGAGACCATCATATTAATCTATACTATCCAGCCCTTGTGACCATGCAAACTGAAGAATTTGTATACCTACCGTACGTTTACTATTATAATCGTCGACTGGACAAAAATTTACGATGTAATCTTGGCCAACAACTGCAACTTGCATTCAGCCAAGGATCAACAAGCTTTTTTTATAGCTATATGATTCAAAAATATGAAAGATATGAAGTACGGAAATCTGAACAGCTTATCAATGATAAGCGAACACTATTATCTTCAGAAGCGTCTGAATATCAAATCACGACAAATGAGCAATCATACGTATCAGCTGGATTGAACTTTGGTCAAGTTCAAGATACTTTTATAATCTTGATTATAGGAAGTGCTGTTTCAATCGTGCTCTTATTATCAGAGTTTGGGATACGGCGTCAACAAATTGGAACCTGAACACAAAGGTAGTATCGTGTTACTTGCGGGGTGTTGCGAAAATTTTTACGTTTAATTTTATTTCTAATTGTCAGTTTGGATATTGCGGTCAAACACTCGATACTGATAAAACAATGCGTTGGTTTCGAGAACCTTTTCAATTCCTCTACCGTTTGGTTCTGTTTCGAATCAGAATTTGGGATCCGACAGCAACAAACTCAATAGCGATAACACATTGTGTTAGTCATGGAAACCGTTGTAATCACTTGACTAAATGGATATGTTTTGAATCAATCCTTGAGATACGACATCGACAAGTTCAATATTGCTAAAGCGATGACTTAGTTGCGGGGACATTGAAAATTATTCTACCATTTACCTCAATTTCGAATATGAATTTTGGGTGCGATAGCGACAAGCTCTATACTGAAAAAATAATGTCTTAGTCGGGAATAACAGTTGTAATCACTCTGTTGTTTGGTTCTGTTTGGAATTCGAATTTGAGATACGACAACAAACTCGATACTAATAAAACATTGTTTTGGTCGCGGAAACTGCTGTAATAAGGTCTTGTTTGGTTTCATTTCAGAATTTGGAATACGACAGCGACAAACTCTATACTTTTAAAGCGATGACTTAGTGGCGGGAAACTTCGAAATTACGCTACCGTTTACCTGTATTTCGTATTTGAATTTGGCGTACAATAGCAAAAATTCAATACTGATAAAACAATGGCTTATTCATGGAAATCGTTGTAGCGACTCTATTTTTTGGTTCTGCCTGGAATCAGAATTTGAGATACGACAACAAACTCGATACTAATAAAACATTGTTTTTGGTCGCGGAAACTGCTGTAATAAGTGTATTGTTTGGTTCCATTTAGAATCAGCTTTTATGATACTGCAGCAATAAACTCTATGCTGCTGAAATAATGTCTTGTTCATGGAAACCGCTATAATAACTCTACTGTTGGGTTCTGTTTCGAATCAGAATTTGAAATACGACAACAACAAACTTGATACTAATAAAGCACTGTTTAAGTCGTGGAAACTGTTGTAATGACTGCAGGGTTTGGTTCTGTTTTGAATCAGTATTTGGGATACGACAGGAACAAACTCGATGCTAATAATACAATGTTTTGATCGCGGAAACTGCTATAATAAGTATACTGTTTGGTTCCATTTAGAATCAGAATTAGACGTACGACAAAAGAGACTCAATGCTAATACAACATTGTTTTGGTCGTGGAAACTGCTGTAATAAGTCCACTGTGTGATTCCATTTAAAATCCCAACTTGGGATACGACAAAGACAAACTCAATACTTTTAAAGCAATGGCTTATTTGCGGGAACGTTCGATATTACGCAACCGTTTGTTTGTATTTCGAGTTTGAATTTGGCGTAAGGTAGCAATAAACACGATACCAATAAAGCACTGTTTAAGTCGCGGAACTGTTGTAATGACCATACCATTTGATTCTGTTTCGAATCAGAATTTGGGATACGACAGCAACAAACTCAATTCTGATAAAACAATGTATTAGTCACGAAAATCGTTGTAATGGCTCTACTGTTTAGTTTTGTTTCAAAATAGAATTTGCGATAGGAGAGCAACAAACTCGGTATTGATAAAACGTCTGGAAACTAGTTGAAATGACTCTATTGTTTCGTTCTGTTTCGAATCAGAAATTTTGATACGACAGCAACAAAGTGAATGCTGATAAAGCAATGTCTTAATGGCAGAAACTATTGCAATGGCTCTACTCTTCAGTTCTGTTTCGAATTAGATTTTGGGATACGACAGCAACAACTCGAAACTGATACTTTATACATATATAAAGTATGTAAGGATATGTAACCTTATTGCTTGGTAGGAATATATACAACAATGTACTATAATACATACCTATATAATACATTTATTGATATATCTCTACACTCAAGGATATATATGCTTATATGTGTATAAACATTTATATAGTACAAGAATATAGTACATGATGACTTGCAAACCACACCCACCACCAAACCAATAATGCTGCGGTAAACTTAACGCACGCCCATTGACTAAAACATTATATTTTGCTATTTCAATTAAAACAGTTAGAGAATGTTTTTCTTGAACCATAATTCGGTGTAATATTTTTTGCGAATACACAGCTCTGTGATAGAAATCCGGTACATTTGTGTTAGAGAAAATTCATCATAAATTACCGAATTTTTGTGAACGAAAATATACCGCATTTGGATTAGGTTGGCTTTGTTTGCGAACACTACGAGCTAAACCACGTGACCGATCTATTTGTATCGTCAGTATTATGTTAAATTTGTTCGCAATCAGAGACAAATACGAATGACAAACTCATACGCATTATACAACCATTTTACTTCAAATTGAAAACTGTCACAAAATGCTGTTCGAACACACGCTGTAATTTTTTGTAAGTGTTACTGCTTTTGCAAATTTTGCGTTAGCGAAAAATCGATCAAATTCGTGCATTTGTTCCGTAACGAGGGTTTGTGATTCACTATCTGTTATTACAAAATAAGATGGTCTATGAGCGCAGCTTATGTTTACTCACGCATAACAATGTATATCTTTATAAGGATATATCCTTATAAAGACATATTTCCTTATTGAGAGGGGAGGTGTATATATGGCAATGTATTCAATACATACTTATATTAGCCATAGCATTGAACCCCACAGACGCAGGGCGTCATCATCCTTTGAACTCGACTCGTCCATACGTCACGATCAGTAACCGAGATAATAATCACAGCAAACGAGTCGCGTGACCTCCTACGCTATCAAATGTCCCCGAAATCGGCGGCCATTTCATCCTTGACAACTATTCCCACGACTCAAATGCTATCCCTCGTGGTCCCTTCCAACCGGCAGGTGATGAAAAAAGATGTGCCATTTTAGTAAACCGGCCATGGTTTCATGCGCAGCACATGATCACGCCAGCTGAGACGCCGCAACTTTACTGTATCACCAAGTGTGTGTATTGTCTGACACCATCGCCGAATATCCAGGTTTTCAATATGATCACTAAGCGAAACGACTAGGATACGGCGGTAGCACATCATCTCCAAGGCGTTGAGTCGGCGTATTGTATCATTCCTTGTGTAGTATATGTTATTTCATGTTTAATTAAGATTAGAGAGTCAGACAGTATTACTGGTATATATAACAAGTGTTCACAGTTCAAATTTATTGCGTGGAAAAACACAGAAAATAATTTTTATGGATTATAAAAGATTTCGTTTGTTTTAAACGTATTTTTTCAAGAGATTTGTGCCAAGTTCAAGATTGAAAAGATATATCTTACAATATATACCATGTTCACCCTTTAATGCGCAAATTAATTTGTGTATCGTGCAATGCTTGACAAACGAATCGGTGTCTAAAATTCACCCGCGAATTTATAATTGCAACCTGAGTTATCTAGAATGTGTTGCGCGGTTTCTTAATCCTTTTTTCGCACAGTGTTACGAAATTGCTACAGCGTGCATCTTAAAGCAATACGCTAGAAAGGAGTGTGCCATGGGGCATGTGTTTGCACGTGCGTTATTTACCTAGCATCAGCTCATAAATACTGTAGCGGTTAGTGTACGAGGCTCGCGCCCAAGCGATCCATGTCCATTCGGGTGCTGCAGCAAAAGTTGAACGAAATACACATTAATTCATGCGGCAATGGGTAAAGATTTCTCGCAAAAGCAGCGAATAAAGCAAGAGCAATGGGGCATTATTCGACAAGCTCAGTTAAACACGTTTCGCAAAGCAAACCGCTAACGCTTATAAGCATTGTCCATTATTTCGTTGTATTTGTTCGCCATTTGTGAAATTAGCAACACTAAAAGTAAAAATACAGAATTGTCAATGTTGAAACATATTTTATGTTGTCGGGGTGGTACAAATTATTGCTAATGCTAATATTAAAACAGAGGTACATCAGTAATAACCGGTTTCACATGCAACATACGTAAATGCACTTAGTACATACATTACTTATTCGTCTAGTGCTGAGTAATTTCAGTGAATTCGATATTAAATTCAATTATATATGTGTATACATCATTAGACTATATCCAGTCACGGTCTTCAGCAGGATTTGATAAATGACTCCAAACAGTAGCACTGCTATCTAATCTGAATTTGGATATAGTATTTCTATCGATAAAATTGTGTTGCTACAGAAAGCAAGACTATGGCTACTGCTAAACACTAAATGCAAATGGAAAATTGAAATCGCGATTATGTGGTAAATTATATGCAATTGATTTTCAATATGTCCAACTTCACTATCACAGTGATAATAAGTTAAAAAGAGCCAGTCCATAGTAATAGCATATAGTTGTACGCACGGAGCAACATATTTTAGCGCATGTACATCGCTAAGGCCGTATATGCTTTCAGGGTCATATGTTATACGCTTAGAAAAAGAAACATTTTAAAGAAAAAAGGGGTGTCGGCTGTTTCCTACTTAGGCTTATGCTTTGCTTAAGCCTTATATATGATGTGAAGCTTAGACTAAGGCTACGGCTTAAACTTTAGTATATCGAAAGCGGAATAACATGCATTTCTCTTGCGACCCTAAAATTTAATTGCGCAGATATTTTGGCTGAAGCATTTGTTTCGAATGCTTGTATTTGTGATGGTCAGTACACAGTGCTATATTGATATGTAAACTTTAGCACTATGTTGGACTATTTTAAGATACAAGCAGCTACTACATGCTGCAAAGAGTTTGGAATAGCAATAACAGGAAATTGGTATTAATGCGTTGACATTATTTTCGTCTTTCGTCATACTGAGCATAATTAGAATAAGTTGTAAGTGATTGCCCTATCTACACACATTTGAATACTTTTCAAACCTAACTGTTGCTTGCGCACACTGACCTCTTGGTTTTGAACGCACATATTTAAGACTAAACCGCATATATCCATTGTTATCTATCCAGCTGT
Source organism: Trileptium ribeirensis (assembly GCA_030248225.1). NCBI lineage: Eukaryota > Metazoa > Nematoda > Enoplea > Enoplida > Thoracostomopsidae > Trileptium > Trileptium ribeirensis. Next base: position 8,733 of record JASANE010022083.1, on the reverse strand, counting down.
TAACGAAATTACCATGTACACGTGTATTCAATATTACAAACCCATACTTAAAACTTCAAACCGTACAAGCATATTTCGGACAGGGAAAACTCGACTCCTTTATAATGCTGCTTTAAATAAAGTCTGGCGAAGCACCAACTGTCTAAGTACCCGTTGAAACAGGTGTTACGATACCTACTTAAACCCACACTGACGAAAAAGTGTGTCTTATTGCTAATTTTGACCTATCCATTATATCTGCAGTGCCATGCTTCTTTTACGAAGATAAACAAAAACGATGCAACTGTATTATGGAGCTGCACTTCATTTGTTCATTTCCTAACCTCATGTCGTTAGTGTAATCTGTTCCTGTGAAGTGATTTGTTGGTATTTGCTTTTGTGCTCTGACATTGGCTTCAACATTTGTCAGACTGTAAAGTTACGGCCTTAACATAACGCACAGATTGCATTGAAAACGATAGTTTTTCAAACTCAACCGCTGAAGCCCACTCAGCCGTGGGAAGTGATGTGCGGCAAACGTCTTGAATTGGTTAAAGCGCAATCAAAGCAAGATGTACAGGTTGTTTCAGAAGTAACTACCCACACTTTGTCAATCAATATCTTCTGGCGAATATTTCGTAATAGTTGTTTATCGCTGTTTTAATATTTCAGGTTATTATAAATATATACTGTTTATACCATGCATTCCCCACGACGATCTCTGCCTGAAAAAATCTGTGTTGTAAAACTTTAATATAAATACGGAAATTATGCCGAAGTCTCACGCCAGTGAAAAAATCATTTCTACTCAATGCCTCCTACTCGCAAGACGATGGATGATGTTATTTCCCGATTCGAGGACAATGGCAGTGTAGCGGAACGGCTGAGGCCGGGTCGTCCAAAGTCTGCCACAAGTGGGGACCAGAAAGCTGCATTAAGCGCTGCGGTATCCAGGAGCCCCCAGAAGTCAACTCGAAGGGCTTCACTCCGGCTGGGTATACCTCATACCTCCGTTTTGCGACTTTACAAGGAGCTTAACTTGAAGCCCTTTCGGCCCCGTCTTATAAAATTATACAAAAACTGGTGAGCTACCTATGCCCAGTCAACCGATAGTTAGCATCAAACAGTGGGTAGTTACTTCTGAAACACCCTGTATATAGTTATTCGGATTTTGCAACACATGCCTGGAGTGCTTGAGGTTTATCACGTTTAGACAATGTAAAGAAATTTGACGCATTAACGCAATTTAAACAACAGATAATCTTTCGCATTCAATGATTATGTAAAATATTTGATACATTTTTTATTTACTGTCTAGTATACCATATTCACAACAAAATTAAACCGGACTTTGATGGTGCCATAACTTCACACCTAAGCTTATGCAACATTTGCATATCAGTACATATATCTACTATCGTAGTGAAAAATCCACATATTGGTACAACGTATTGACCGTTTCCATATTTCTATACGTGCGAACAACGGTTGAGCAAATTTTTGAAAGAAATGATTGTCCTTACGTAGTAACACGTATGTCAATAACATTTAGCAGAACTTTGCTTTGCGCGAAAACGAGACGCAATTGCTAAAATCGTACAAAATTTATCCGAATTCCAATGGCAGCAAATATTCATTGCAGAATTAAGTCGCACTTCAGATACAGAGCAAAAACCTCACCTAGATGCTGCAACGTTGGGTTTAGCGCCACTTTCTCTTAATTATTTGCTAGCCAGGTCAAGCCATGACTAGTATTTAGATCGAACGAAGTGGATAAGTAATAAACTCAGTTAGAGATATCAACTTATTCATAGATAAACTTCGAACAAATCGGAGTATTCTTCGCAAAGTTACAGAGGATAACAGTAACCTTTGTACGTTTTGATCCGGAAACTATATAGCCCCGTATTTCATAGATATACATGTATAATGGGATGAATTCAGCAGTATCTGCTTATCAAAAAATCGACATGCGTGGTAAATCCATGGATCTTCCATGGAACCAACAATTCCAATACAACATATTATGATAACGAAATACACGCAAATCTTTATCGATAATATATTTTTAGCTATCTATGCCGCAGTTTCAGGGGCGTCGCAAGAGTGTTAGGCACAGGGCGCTGGCCCCTACTAATTTTTGCTGAAAAACATCAAAATTTTAACTGATGGGGTTATAACAAATTGAATATAAACGACCTGCTCCTTCCACTTTTTGCCGGCCGCCTTCACTTTTGAACAACTTTCGAAGCCCTGCAGAGTTTGGACGATGTTAGCAAGATATTGACTGTATAATATGTAGCTTATAAATACACTCACTGTCAAAATTTAAGCCAAACACGTCCCGTCATCCTCAAGCCATACAATACAGCAATACCTTATGCGATCTTGAAACAAAATTGGTAGTTTTTATTTTCTTATTCAGTTGCTAAAAAAGTGATAGATGTCATGTTTACACTAGCAGTAGATCAGGCCCCCATGCTGTGAAAATTTTTATAAATTCACTTTACTAGCTGTCATGTTATAAATGAGAACAATATTCCACATGATTTTGATTTAAAAGCATACTTTGTTTTATCCCAGCTTTGGAAAAGATACATACAAAGCAACGCTTTTACTACTATGTGCCGATGGTTAATTGCAATCAATGGTAACCAAATTACATATACCCGCCTGTTCGATGAAGAGTCATAGCTGCTGCTGTAACATAACTTTAGCGTAGCGCGATAACCCAGCAACAGGATAATCAGCAACCTAGCAACAGGGTAATCGACAACCTAGCAACATGATAATCTATCTTTAGCACAAAACTTTGTTATTATTGATTTCAAATTTAGCACGTTTTATGAGGTGTGTTTACGGAGTAGCATCTGTCGCAATGTTAGTGATTCTTAGATGACGGCTACCCATGCCTACAACTTGGTACTACGTTTTTATGTTTCCATCTTTGAGCCCAGGAAGTAGAGTACTCACAACTAGTCTTGCCAGATTGTTTGGTATTACCTATGGCATACCCAACATGATAGAGCCATTATATTTTAAAGAATCGGTGCGTCAAACCTGCTTTTTTTTGGGCTTGGACACGTGTTTCGTTTTATATTCTAATTTTTAATGGTTTTTCAGTCATATTTCATTTGAAACGGAATTCATCTTTGACAAAAGATCAGATGAAGAGCTTCCAGCACAGGTTATAACTGATAGCGGGCCGAAATTTTTCAACCCTGCTTCTTAGAAATCGTTGTTGGCCTGGCGCGGAGCAGCAAAATTTCGGCTGAGCACGGCTAAGAACCTTGGATATGGGGGTCGGCCTGGACTTGCTGGAAGCTGCAACATTTCGCCCGCGCTGGCCCAGCCTGTTTGTAATCGAGTTTGGACCCGCCCGATCCGGTCCACGGGCGTGCTGTGCAGGACATTCCCGATTGTAGGCCAAAATCCCCACCTCTAGTACACATGCGTTGTTTGCGTATCTATAACAATATATACATGGCAGGATATTTGGAGTTGGAGTACATCTATCTGTGAACCTTTAAAAGTTTTATTAACAATATATACCCTTGCACACAATTTGACTAAAATTTATTTGACTGTTTGCCAAGACAGATTTGGAAAACAAAACATAAAGTTTGCGGCGTTTGCAAATTTTCAAATTTCGTTTTATAAAATCCAACTTAATTTTACATTCTTCAATGCAGAACGTAGCTAAGTGCAGCACCTGTGCCCCTTGAAATATAACAGAAAAATCAATTTCACGGTTACGTGTGAATGGTGCATTTAAGCTGCGCCTCCTAACAGATTCAGTGCCCCTTCGCGCAAAAGTTTCTAGTTGCGCTCCTGCTTCACAGTCAACGAAATTGAAGTACAGTGTTTTAGTACAGTGTGTCAAATATTAGACCAAGTTACTTCTATGAATGACGCCTAATCTGCACCAGCGGAACCTAAAAGAATCCTGGAGTGTGAATATTCAAGGACTATCTCTAGAACTTCTTCATGGTTGGAATTTAAGTGCTGTGACTTTTTGCTTATTAAAGATGAAGAAGATTAAACCTTATAACAAGTTACGTTTATCCGGTGTCCATACTTTGACACAGCATAACTTATTATAATTTGTCTTGAACATATCGTAGTTTCTCTGAGAGAAATCACTAACCTCTGACAAGTAAAGTTGTGAATGAAAATGTTATCTTGTACACATTAATAGAAATTTCTGGTTATTCATGTTTTTTCACTAGAACAAAGCAGTTTAGGGATACGTTTCAGGTAGGTTGTTGTCTTTAGGTTTTTGGGTCGCCCGTTCGCAATGTTTTTTGATATCTGCAGGTCTATGTGCACCCCATTTAAGGATTTTGGGATTTTGGTTTTTCGATTTTCCTGAAAACAGCATGATCAACACAAGGCTGCCACCAGCCTATTAGTTAGATGTTTTCACGCTGAAGATTTAAAAATGTTTACGATATTGCCCAGATGTTAGTTTTGTAGCGCTGCCACAAAATACGGCTACAAATCCAGATGTTTTACTCGTGGTGTGCCAACTATAGGGGTGTTGATTAGGGTGTTGATTGCAATTTTTTTTACATTTCGGGGCATAATCGATAACGCGGTGATATATCAAAAAACCTTAGGCGTTTCTGTTGTACATATTTGATCGTTATTTTAACCATTATATGGTGGCTATATCTATAAAATTGGTACAGTATAACAGATGTCGACCCGGTGTTTTTGGGTCCAAAAATCTTATTTTTGCATGGTATTGAGACCATAACTCCATTTTGGGGTTGCAAATAAAAAAAAATGAAACATTAAGTTTAGGAACCTTACTTGCTCGATATGTTTTGCCGAAATTCATACGTCTAGCTTAAAAAGTCGCGGAAGAAAAGCGTTTTGAAGTGTCAAAACACCCATTTATGAATCTAATGGCTTCCCAGAAGCCAAAATTTTGATCTTAGCTCATATCTTGAGCACTTAAATTAATTATTTTGGCTGGGAAAATTAGTGTTTGGGTGACAGATACTATGTCGGGAAAGGTAAAATATATTTTTTGGACAGCCTAGCTATAATTTCGGCTCTTCTAGCCTCCTCCCTAAATACCCTAATTTACCCAGCAAAATGGCCATATCTCGCTGTCAGCTCCTGTTTGAAGCCCTTAAATTTATTTTGGCTCTGCAAATTGCTGTTTGTGCGACAGATGGTATGTTGGGAAAGTCGAAGTTAGTATTTGGACAGCCTAACTATAATGTTGACTCTTGTAGCCCTTCAAAATAAATTTATTTACCACCAAAATGTCCAAATTTCGCTGTCAGCTCGTGATTGAAGCCCCTAAATTAATTTTGGCTGGGTAAATTGGCGTTTGTTTACAGATACTAGGTTGGGGAAGGTCAAGCTTAATTTTTGTACACCATAACTTTTAGTTTGTTTTTCTAACTCTCCAAACTACCCTAATTTACCCCCAAGATGTCGAAATTTCGCCGTTATCTCCTGTTTGAAGCCCTTAAATTAATTTTGGCTTTGTAACTTGGCATTTGTTGACAGATACTAGGTCAGGCTTTATTCTTAAGACAGCTGAGCAATGATTTTAGCTCGTTTGGCTCCTAAAATATTCTAACTTACCCCAAAATTGGCCATATTTCGATGTTAGATCCTGTTTAAAGCCCTTAAATAAATTGGTGTTTGCGTGACAGATAGTAGTTTAGGGAAGGTCAAGTTTATTTTTTTGCATAGCATATGCTTTTGGCGCTTGTAGCCTTCAAAATACCCTAATTTACCCCCAAAATGCTTAAATTTCGTTGTCAGCTCTTATTTGAAGACCTTAAATTAATTTCAGATTTGCAAATAGATATTTGGGTGGCCGATACTAGGCCGACGAAGGTCAAGTTTATTTTTTGGACAGCCCAATAGTGATTTTGCCTCTTCTAGTCCTGAAATACTCTAATTTACACTAAAATGTATAAATTTTGCAGTCAGCTCCTGTTTGAAGTCGTTACATTAATTTTGGCTAGGGAAATTGTTATTTTGTTTACAGACACTATGTCAGGAAAGGTCGTGTTTCGACAGCCTCACTATGATTTTGGCTCTTCTAGCCCTCAAAATACCCTAATTTACGCCCTAAATGTCCAGATTTCGTTGTCATCTCCTGTTTGTACCCTTAAATTAACTTTGGCTAAGAAAATAGTTATTTGGGTGACAGATACTATGTCGGCGAACATCAAGCATATTTTTTGAATAGTCTATGATTTTGGTTCTTGTAGCCTCCCAAAATACCCCAATTTATCCTCAAAATGGCCAAATTTTGCTGTTAGCTCCTGATTGAAGCCCTTAAATAATTTTGGGCGACAAAATTGTTGTTTGAGTCGCACATACTATGTTACGGAAAGTCACGCTATTTTGGACAGCATATTTATGATTTGGGCTGTTCTAGACTCTTAAAATATCCTAATTTACGCCAAAATGGCCAAATTTCCCTGTCAGCTCCAATTTGAAGCCCTTACATTAACTTTGGCTGGGCAAATTATTGTTGTTTGGGTCACAGATACTAGATTAGGGAAATTCAGGTATATTTAATTGACAAAGTAACTATAATTTTGAGTCTTTTACCCCAAAATATCCTAAATTACCCACAAAATGGCCAAATTTCGCTTTCAGCTGCTTTTTGAAGCCTTTGAATTAATATTGGTTTGATAAATTTGTGTTTTGGTGACAGATACTAGGTCGGGGAGGGTTAAGATTATTATTTGACAGCCTAACTATGCTTTTGGCTCTTCCAGCTCACCACAAATACCCTAATTTACGCGCAAAATGACCAAATATCGCTGTTAACCTAAACTATGACCTTGGCTCTTCCACCCATAAAATACCATAATTTACCCTCAAAATGGTCAATTTCGCTCTCATCGCTCCTGTTTGAAGCCCTCAGTTTAATTTTGTTTCTGCAAATTTGTGTTTGGGTGACAGATATTTGATGTGGGAAGGTCATATTTATTTTGGATCAATTCAAATTCCCCCCTATAACAGAGGGGGACTTGAAAAGAGAACTATAGGGGGAAAATGATTTGGTGTATTTAATAAATACGATTGATTAAATCGAATTAAATAACAACGATTGCTTCGACACACCAGCCAGTCGCTCCGAAGTATTTTCGTATTCGCCTTTGGCCCACAGGTACAGTAGCTGGACCCATGTTTGAAGAGTGATGTGATAACGTTTGAAGAATGAGCCATCGCGGATAAACTGGGTTGTTTTCGTGTGAGAGCAACCTTTGTTATGGCACATCCAGGGGTAGTTCTCCTTGACTTTCTTGTACTCCGATCACGTCATTGGCGTATTGCGTAGGGGCATTCCATCGTTGTCGCTGTTTGAGTAAATGAATAACTGGACGAGAATCTTAGACCAGAAGAGGTACGATATGATCGCGATAGTAGTGACGGTCACACTTGGTGAATGAAGTGTATGAATCGGGGCAGCCGTTCTTATATACTTTGCCTTATTTGAATTATTTCTCTTTTGGTCGCACGCCTATCGAGCTGTAGTTAATTGTCCTTTGGTCACACGCATACGTCTCATTAGTCGCTCACACGCCTTTAGTTGTTCATATTTTTAATTCTTATTACTTTAAACGCACTGAGATAGAAGGAAACTTGAAGAACTTATAGAGGGAACCTTGAAAACATATTCTAGGGAGGGGAGAACTTGACTTGAATTCATCCTTTATTTTTAGGACAGCATAACGGTTATTTTGGCTCATTTGTGTTCCCCCTCCCCCCAAAATACCCTGTTACCCCAAAAATGACCAAATTTCATCGTTAACTCCCGTTTGGAGCCCTTAAATTAGTTTTGGCTGGGCGAGTTGGTCGTTCGGTGATGAATACTAGGTCGGCAAAGTGAAGTTCAGTTTTAATTGAAACCCTTATATTAATTTTGGCAATTACTGGTCGCGTACACTTGAATCTAAGATTTTTGGTTCCTTTAATTTTCCTGCCATCCTATATTACCACAAACTATCCAAATTATGATGATCCAACTATTAATTTTTTGTTCTTGTAGCCAACGATGGTATTAACAACTTTCATTAGTTTTCTGGGGAAAAATGACACATACTAGTAGGAAAAATGCCCTTTGCAAACATGGAAAACGAAACCCCTGAAAAGATATTGGGTAAAACATATCGTTAGGTAATGCGTGATTGACTGGCTATGTCAAGCATGGTTGTCCGTGAAAAATGACCTTACACTAATAAAGAAGTACCAAGATATGCGTTACGGCAATGGTTTTGCTTTGAAAAATGCATGTGCTTAATGGACTGGAGACATGTCTTTACCATTGCGGTCGAAAAATACTGTACTATTTTCAATTTAGTGCAGTGTGGAAAATGCGCTTTCCAGCATGAAAAAGTTTTGCTTATTAGATAGAAATTTTTTAGAAACTATTGGATAGATTACCACGATCATGTTCCCCTATTTTTCACTTTATTATAAAACCACTAATTTATGTGTATGATAATGTTTACAGGAAACTACAACAGACAGTGGTAGGTTGAGCGCTCGATTGATATTTCCCATTCTTAAAATTTGTATATGTCCTCCAAGCATAACCTGATATTTCAAAAGTATTAATGTAAATTTAAAACAAACTGTAATTTAATATAGCTACTTCATGTATCAAGCAAACAAACAAACAAAATCGTTTAACGATACACATACTAGTAACTGGTAAAGTCAGCGTAACGAGGTTTGCATCGGGCGTTAAGGCCGTCATAGCGAGCT